>MU225407.1:69110-87940 GCA_018584345.1 Thuja plicata | reverse complement strand
CTGATCTCCAATGATATCTTCCTTAGAGTGGTATTTGGATGTGTATCTTGAATTCTTAGGAGTGATACTTTCATCTGTAATATGTGATTCTTCTTCACTTGGTTTAGGATTGTTACATGAAACATCAGTACAGTCAAACATTTCTTCAATAACTGTGTCCTTATTGATGGGTCTGGGCTCATCTTCAATCACGGGAGCATAGTCATAATATATTTCTTGAATCATAAACTTCTCATCAATCTTCACATGAGTACTTTCAATGTTCTTCTTTAATCTTATATTAAAACATCTATAGGCTTTACTTTTAGTAGAGTAACCAAGAAAAATACCTTCGTCACTTCTAGCATCAAACTTGCCAATGTTATGATCTCTCTTGATGTAGCACTTGCTTCCAAAGATTCTGAAGTATTTTATAGTAGGTACATTACCAAACCAAAGTTCATAGGGTGTCTTGTCTACACCTGGTCTTAAATGTATTCTATTGATAGTATAGACTGTTGTATTGACCGCATCTCTCCAATAATTATGAGAAACCTTTCCTTCAATCATGATAGTGCACGCAGTGTCAAGTATTATTTTGTTCATTCTCTCTAAAATCCCATTCTGCTGAGGGGTTCTAGGTGCACTTAACTGTCTCTTGATTCCATGTTCTTCACAATAATCATAAAACTGGTCAGAGGTGAATTCTCCTCCTCTATCAGATCTCAGACATTTTATCTTTAGTCCAGATTCATTCTCAACTTTAGCTTTGAACACTTTGAACTTCTCAAAATCTTCAGATTTGTATTTTAAGAATGTAGCCCACATCATCCTTGAGAAATCATCAACAAACAAAATGAAATACCTTTCTCCATAGTAAGATCTTGTTTGAGTAGGTCCACATAGGTCTGTATGTATCAGATCTAATTTGTTTTCTATAGAGTCTTTTTTGCTCCTGAATGAGGTCCTCACATGCTTCCCCATCACACATTCCCTGCACATGGTGTCAGATGGTCTTGCAATACTTGGAAGGTCTCTTACTGCCTTTACATTACTTATCTTGACTATGTTGTCAAAATTGATATGACAAAGTCTCTTGTGCCATAGCCAATTGTCATCTACTTTTGCAAAAAAATAACTTACTTCTAAATTGAGCTAAAAAACATTACCTTTGGTCTTTGAGCCTAATGCAATCATGTCTCCTTCTTTGTTGTTAATGATGCATTGGTTGTTTTTGAATTATAACTGATATCCTTTATCAAGCAACTGTCCAACACTTAGTAAGTTATGATATAAACCATCAACATAAAGAACATCATATGTCTTGTTCTTTCCATCTAAGGTGATAGAACCTCTACATATGATAGGTTTGGGAGTGTTATCTCCAAATCTAACCATGCCACATTTGTATTTGTCCAAATGTACAAATCTGTCTTTGTCTCCTATCATGTGGTGTGAACATCTGTTGTCAATGATCCAGTAAGTTTTGATGTCAGCTTTTGAAACTAATGCTAACTCTTGTTCTTTTTCTTCATCTTCTTTGTCCATTTCTTCAAGCATCTTTTCAATGTATTTAATGGCAATGAAACCAATTTCATCTTCTCCTAAATCATCATTAGTTACACCGTCTTAAGCATGATAACATTCCTTAGTGTATGATGAGACCATTTTACTGTATCCATTATATTAATCCTTATACTCTATTTTTAAGTATTATCAGAACAATTATGAACTTTTAATCAGTTGAACTTATGTCAAGTACAGATAGAACCATTAAACCATGGGTGGAATAGATATGTCATATTATGCCAATATTATATATATGTTGCAGTATTTCATATAATAAATAGAATGTGTGTTCTAACATCTGGATTAATTTGAATAAGATACTTGTATGAATGTATTTTGCATGATAACTAATCCTACCAGGAAGTAGGAGTCACTGGGAGTGGTCGATAGCATTGAAGGAGGACATTAAATACCAACTTCAAACAGATAAGCCATCATGGCATCAGAAGACACGGCTACCGCAAATTAGGAGCCACTATTTCAGATATACATAAATGTAGCTCTACTATATTCCCTATGTATTCCCAGTATGTTGAATTGGTCACCCAGACTTCATTGCATATGTTGTGGGTTGTTGCATTTCCTATTTTTTCTCTTTGGCACAGTTTTAGTTAGATAATTCCTTTTTCTGTTTTAGAATAAGAAAGTCAATCCTCTATTTATAGGGATGAGATTGATAGTTTGTAAGTTTGAATATTTTTGGAAATACAATGTTCTGATTGTATCTTTCATAGCAAGTTCATTTTTAGTTTCATGTATCATTCTCACTTTAATCAGTTTTGAAAGATAATGAAGTAACTTTTGGTTCATATTTTGTGTTCATAGATTAGAAGAAGCCGACCAAGAGGGCCCACTTGGTAGGTGGATCAAAGTAGAAGTAGAATAGATTTACTTTCTGTATTTCCAGCATTCTAGTTATAAGATTACAGTTTCTTCCTGCAGCATTGTACTTTGTGAATGTTCCTACAGCACCTGCAAGGATAGTTATAGTGAATGCTCTAGGTTGAAAGAATAAGTTTAAGTAGAGTTTGAAAGTTGTAGAATTAATTTTAGTAAGGAGTAAGTGTGTTTCCTTTCTTGCAGCCCTGGTATAGATTCCTTTCATGTACTTTACTTTCTTGCAGCATAGGTAGAGTGGCTCTTTAAGGAACTTAGTGCACATACTGTGTTGTACCATTTCAAGTATACATCCCTGGGTTGACAAACTAAATGCACCTCATGGTGGGAGAATTGATCCTTAGATTGAATAAACTATTCCTAAGAGAGGCTTTGGGAATGATTACTAAGCACCTATTGTGAGGCAGTTCATTTTTGGTGTCGTTGTCGGGGATGGTGTCAAGATAAGAAACTTTCTGAGTCATTTTTCATTCTTTTAGCTAGTTTAGTGGTTTGTGGTCCTAAATTTGCTTCACCAGTGTGAAGAATTCATTTGCATGCATCGAAGGGGAAGAAGAAGAGACTAATATGGCATAATTCTTCCAGGAGAACCTGTGAATTTGAATGAGCAAGCTGAAGAAGTTGAGTTGCCTTTTGTTGATGCAAGTCCCGAGTTTCCTGCAGCATCTTCCGCTGGAGCAGAACCTTTTGATATAAGTGGTCTTCGGCCTTTCGCTGAAATCTTGGCCAGCTTTTTTTATAAGTATGACCCAAACGCACCTGTTGTTAATAATCATGTCACTAATATTCCTTTCCAACAGCAACACCAACTCCCAATACCTCCAATAATGGCGCAACCTACTTTCCTGTTTCCTCTACTGAGCCTTATAAACAATGCCAATCTTAAATATATACCCTCTGCTGCACTTCTGAATTTTTATGTGTTGATAACTGAAGATCCTGACACCTTTTTGTTTGAGTTTGACATCCTCTATCGTAGCTTTGACTATAACACTGATGCCCATAAACTCAAGCTATTTCTAGCAACACTAAAGGAGTCGGCCTTACAATGGTTCATGGGCCTAGGAGCAAATGCAGTAGGCACATGGGATGAGATGCAGATTCTATTTCTACAGAAATACAAAGAATATTGCAAGGGGAGTGACCCGAGGGGAGATGAAATTTTTAGAATGTTGCAGAAGGAGGATGAAACTTTGGAGGACTATGTTTCACATTTTTTATACACCATGTAGAATAATCCCCAACATGTTCTGGCGGAGGATTCACAGAAACTAGTCATCTTGAGAGGAGTGAACGACAGCTGTTTGGAAGCATTGGACCTCATGGCTGGTGGGGACATATCCCAATCTTCTTGGGATGACCTCAAGAAAATTTTTCTCAACTACTCCAGATCAATTGGGAAGAAAAGTAGAGGATATCGATCTACAGTCATTAAAGGGAGCAGTTCAGGCAGTTGGAGATATCTAATTTGCTAGCAGATTTCAAGAAAGACATCATTAATGATGTTGCTACGCATCTTGACACCATGACTGCTAAGAAGAAACATGTAGACGTTGAATTGTAGTTAGTTGAGTACTGTCCACATTGTCGTAAAAAAAGAAAGACCACGGATGCAAGCTGGTGGCAAACCTGGAAAATCAACATTTGCCTATCGAGTACATGAAGATAGAAGGAGACGACGAGAAAGTGTTCTTCGTTGCTCAATTTTGACCATGGGCTTCAAGACAAGGTATGCCTCAGGACCCATTACAATTTTCAAATCCTTACAATAGTCAATGGAAAAACCAAAGTTATCAGAATACTCCTCAGTACTCTCAGCCAGCCTAGAATAAATAGTGGCCTAACTAGCAAAATAACCAATGGCCTAACCAACAAAATAACCAGTGGCCAAACCAGCAAAACCAATGGCAACCACCGCAAGGAAATTGGCAGCAAAATAACCAATGGAGGGGGCCTCCACAATGGCCTAACCAAAATCTTTTTTTTCCACAACTGCCACCGCTAGTCCCACCTCCTGCAATAATGCCACCTCCTGCAGCCACTAGCCCCAATCCAAAGCAAACCCAATTGTCTGCTCAGCCGCAACCAAATCCAAATAGCAAGCAACAACAACAGCCAATGTATACCACTGATACACAGTAGTATCCTACCTACGCTCTAGAGTTATCTAATATCTATTTGAGGTCAGGTACTACTCTATCTGCACCCGAACATCCTATTATCACAGAAGTTGCAGACACTCCTACAACATCAGCACCTCTTCCAGAAGCTACATTACAAAATACCACCCAATCAACTCAAAAATCCAACAAAACTGATGTTGAAACCTCAGTTGACCCTCCTTTTCCACAAAGGCTCACAATAGAAAAGCCTATATCACAAGAAGAAATGCCTTTTGACATTCTTGAGCAGCTGAAGAATATGCACATCCAAATACCTCTGTTTCAAGCTATCAAAGATGTTCCTAACTATGGGAAATCTATTAAGGAGGCATGCCTTAAAAAGCCTGGAAGCAAAAAGAAGGACCCTCAAACAGTTCATGTAATAGGGAAACTTGCTAATATCAAGTTGGGCAAGGTAGCTATACCCAAGTATTCATACCCTGGAAGTACAGTAGTAGATTTGATAATTAACGGACAATCTATTAAAAATGCTTTAGTTGATTTGGGAGCAGCCATAAATGTAATGACTAAAGATACAATGCATAGACTAAGTATAGAGGGTTTCAGAACAACACCAACAGTATTACAACTTGCTGATAGTTCAACAGTCACTCCAGATGGTCTTATAGAAGATGTGGCAGTCACCTTAGACTCATGGGAATACCTTGCAGATTTTCTCATCTTATCACCAAAAGTAAACTTTGCTGGCTATCCAATCATCTTAGGGAGACCTTGGTTAGCCACCACTGATGCAAAAATTAACTGCAAATTAGGAAGTATGACAATTTCAAGTGGTCAGGCACTAAAGAAGCTAGCACTCTATCCTCCTGCCCAGCCTCAGCCAGACTTGAGAGATCCTATTTGGCCAGAACTAGGGGATGAAGGAGAAGAGATCAACTATGTTGCTCAGTTTATGATGATGCATAGATAGTTTTTTCTAGAAATGCAAGAGGAAGATGATGTAATATAGAGTATTCTTACCGATGAGTGCATAGTAGCAAAAGATATTTCTGAAAGTGCTATTCTGCAGCTATGTACTTATGAAGACTATGTCTTCCAGCAAGCCCTGAGATAATTAGCCAATTGTTACCATGTGAAGTAGCTACAAGCCCAGTACCTGAGATGTCAATGGTAGAGCTAACAACTACAGTAGAAATTTCCCTAGGTCACAATCTCCATGTGAACAAGTTGTCACCCCCACAATTGGCATTGTTAACAAAACTCTTGCGTAAGCATGAGAAAGCATTTGCTTGGGATTATGGAGACATGCTAGGTTTGAACCCCAAAATATGCACCCATAGGATCTACATTAATGATGGAATTTTACCACTACACCAGCCTCAAAGAAGGATAAATCTAGCATTGAGAGAGATAGTCAAAAGTGAATTACAAAAATTACTAGATGTTGGTTTCATCTATCCAATCTCTAATAGCAAGTGGGTATCACCTTTGGTCATTGTACCTAAGAAAGGGGGGAAATGGTGAATATGTGTGGATTACAAAGAGTTGAATAAATCCACAAAGAAGGGTCATTTTCCTTTACCCTTTATTGATCAAGTCCTGGACACTCTGGCCGGTTAGAAATATTTCTCCTTTCTGGATGGATACAGTGGTTACAACCAGATCAACATTGCTCCAGAAGATCAAGAGAAGACTATATTCACATGCCCCTGGGGCACATATGCCTATTCTGTATTACCATTTGGATTATGCAATGCACCAGCTACTTTCCAGAGAGTTGTAATCAGCATCTTTCCTAACATATCATATGATTGTATGGAGATATATATGGACGACTTTACTAGATTTGGTGTCACCTTTGAGGAAGCCCTGAAGAATTTGGAAAGAGTACTAATCAGGTGTCAGGAACACAACTTGTCTCTCAATAGTGATAAATGCTTCATGATGATGCAAGAAGGCATAGTGCTGGGACATTTTATCTCCAAAGCTGGGATCCAGGTAGATCCTGCGAAAATAGAGGTAATTCTCACATTACCTATTCTTACAAATCATAAAGATGTTAGGTCTTTCCTAGGATATTCTAGCTAATATAGGAGGTTTATCCAAAATTTTATTCAAATAGATAGTCCTTTGTATACTTTGCTTACCAAAGAGGCCGAATTCAATTGGACAAGGGAATGTAATAAATCCTTCCTGCAGCTTAAGAAACTATTGACCACTGCACCCATACTTAGGGCTCCTAATTGGACTTTGTCATTTCACATTCATACAGATGCTTCAGACTATGCAATAGGTGTTTTCCTAGGACAAAAGTCTAGTAACCTAGACAATGAAATGTACTACATTAGTAAAAGCCTCCATGGACTAGAATTAAACTATACAGTGACCGAGAAAGAATTACTAGTAATAGTTTATTCTCTAAACAAATTTCGTCATTACATAACTGGCTATCCTATTTTTGTTCATACTGACCATGCAGCAATAAAATATCTCATGAACAAACCTTCTATCATAGGCAGGTTAGCAATATGGCTTCTTCTTTTGCAAGAATTTGACATTATTGTAGTTGACAAGCCTGGCAAGGAAAATGTAGTAGCTGATTATCTATCAAGAATCCACCATACTGAAGAAGATACTACACTGATAGATGATGCATTTCCAGATGAGCATTTGTTTCATATTGTTGTCCAAAGTCTGTGGTATGCTGACATAGCTAATTACCTTGCAGCAAACAAAATGCCAACACACTTTTCTTACAAGGATAAGACACTGCTTGTCGAGAAAATCTTTAATTTCTCTTGGATTGATAACATGCTATTTTACACTGGACCTGATCAAGTATGCGTAGATGTGTGTGAGAAGATGAGACATATGACATTCTCCATGCCTATCATAATGAACCATGTGGTGGACACTTTGCAGCAAAAAGAACAACCCAAAATATTTTAACAATCGGATATTATTGGCCTACACTTCACAAGGATGTAGCCATCTATACAAGGAAATGTGACAAATGTCAGAGAATGGGCCGACCAACTAGATCCGATGAAATTCCATTACATCCACAAGTGGTGGTAACTCCATTTGAAAAATGGGACATGGACTTCATTGGTCCAATAGATCCTCCATCCAATGGGAAGTCTTACATCCTGGTGTGCACTGATTATTTGACCAAATGGGTCGAAGTAAAAGCTATGAAACATGCCCGAGACCATAAGGTTGCAGAATTTTTGTATGATGATATTTTCACCAGATATGGAGTACCGAGAGAACTTGTAACTGACCAAGGTGCCCAATTCACTTCCAATCTAATAACATAGCTCATGAAAGAATATAATATCAGACATAGGAATTCAAGCCCTTATCACCCTTAAGCCAATGGACAGGATGAAGTTACAAATCGGGAAATAGAAGCCATCTTAACAAAGATAGTTTATTTGCATCGCTGGGACTGGAGTAGCAGACTAACAGAAGTCGTCTGGGTGTATAGAACAACTTCAAAAACCACCACAGGGTTCACTCCATTTGAGCTGTTATATGGAAAAGCAGCAATGCTACCCATTGAATTTGAACACAAAACACTGCAGACAACAATGGAGTTAAATATAGATCTTCCTGCAGCACAAAAGGAATGATTACTGCATCTCAATTCCTTTGATGAAATGCGCAAATCTGCACTGGAGAGAACTAAAATAGTCTAGAAACAAAGGCATAAATTGCATGAATCACATATTAAGAACAAACAGTTTCAAGTTGGCGATTGGGCATTTGCTATACGATTCAAGATTCAAAGAAATACCAGGCAAATTGCAGACAAGATGGCTAGGGCCATATGAAATAAGTCATGTCTTCACCAATGGATCCATCTAGTTGACCATAATTGACCTAGTGTAATTCAAACTATTAGTCAATAGACATCGACTAAAGTTGTATCACCAACCTCAAACAAAAGAAGACTTCCTGCAGCAATTCCAACAACAAATTTCAAACAAGCAACAGGTAACACTTCATGCAGTAGAGGGTGCGAACCTTCTTCTTGCAGCTCTTCAGTAAAACTCCATCGAGCATGTCCATAATAAAAACTTCCTGTTTACATGAAGTACATTCCTCCATTCACTTTCTACTTCTTCTTTCCAACTCATCTCATTTCTTTAATCTACCACCCACCCACCCTCCAAGTCATCAAAATTATCCTTTCTTTGCTTTCAATAAGAGCCAAAGTACGCTGACATACACCGCCACCACTTTCATTCCACTCATACCACCTTAAAATGGCACGTGCAAAGATCAAATGACAGGTACAAGATTTTCAAATTTTTTTCCATTTTTAGCGCATAGATTTCGATGATTATATCTAGTACTGCAATAAATATATCATTACAACATTAAGCCAGTTCCCTTCCTCATGCCAAGTTTTCCAAGTGTGGACACTTGTCAATATTACGTAGGGGGAGGGAAGTGTATTAATTCCAAATTTTCATTTCTATTTATTCCTAAAAGATTTTATGTCACCTCAAATCTGTACTTAGCCTTGTCTCATTAAAGTTCTAGTGCTATATCGCACAAATGTCGTACCTTTATTCCTGAATCCTCCATGATTGTCAGACTTGATGTGACTTATAATTAAGTTAAGTGGAAACCCACAGTAAGGACTATAATTTCTCTTGTTAAAATACATCACTATTTTTCATACTAAGTATAACAGAGGAATTCAGAAGGAAGCCCATAGTTTTCCAAAAACAAGTAGTCTGATATTCAAGGAACAGGGCATTTTTCTTCTACAAGGGCAGACAAATTGAAAATTGGCAAGCACAGATGGGAGGCCAGTTACAGAGACATGAGTTGATAGTACATGGTGTGCTACTTTCAGATGTTGAAGTGGCAAGAATATTTAATGCATGTGGCTGGCTAGGATACTTCTTAAGGTTAATAGAATTTGATGAGGACTCAACAGCTAAATTTGTGTGTACATTTGAAGAAGGGCAAGCAATTGTGTGGGGATTGATAGTGGTCACAACAAAGGAGTGGATAGCAGAAGTTACTGGATTACCAATGGTTGGGGGACATTACCCCAACGTGCATGATGCCAGATCAGCTAGGGCCCAGTTTACCCTACCAGGCAACCCTCCATTGGAGATTACCAAACAAGGGTGCAAAAGAATATCTATCCCTCCGCCGTATAGTGAGTTGGCTATGCATATCATTAGATATTTTACATGTGAAGGGAGATTTTCTAATTTTCACGTACATCATTTCAAATTACTGAGTTATGTAAGGCATAATCTACCAGTAAATGTCCCAAATTTCTTGTACAATATGCTATGCATTAGTGCTGAGGAGACCCAAAAAGGAAATGCAAATTATGTCACCCACCATGCCCTAGTTAAATTGTTAATAGAAATATCTCTTAGGGATGCATCTCCTATGGCATGGTCAGAGTTTGTCAAGCACAAAACCCTACAACCACAGGTTAACCCTAATGTACAAATTGGTCATGATAATGCAATACCAACTTACCCAGCCGTTGAACAAGATACCCAAGGGGCAGAAAATGTAAATATTCAAGAAAAATGTGCCCTTACCTGCTCTTGAGAGAAATGTACCTACTTCTTCCTGAACCAAAGGAAAATGAAAATTAGAGGAAGAACCTTCATTTCCTAGATCCAAACCACAAATCCCTACTTCTTCGAAGGGGAAGAAAAGGAAGTCAGTTCCTGCAGCAGCTATTCCTACAGCAGCTACTCCTGCAGCAGAGAAACCGAAGAAGGCTACTAAGAAAAAGGCTGTAGAAATTGCAGAAACCCCTGTGCGAAGGAGTCCTCGAATGATAGGATAGCTCCCTAGAGCATCCTCCAAAATCCAACCCATTTCTCCTTTGCAATTTGATGAACAACCCAATGTGCAAATTATTCTAGATGATTCCCCAAATCAGTCTACAGTTCCAGACTTTCCACTGCATTCAACAGAAACTTATGAAGCTGAACCTGATGTTTACCAAAACAATCCCTAGGAAATCCATCAAGATATTCCAGACATTAACGAGGAGAATGCCTCAGTAATCCATCAGTCAGCCTATGCAGAAACTGCCTTAGTGCCCTACAACAAAACTTAGTTAATAAGTTTCTTAGAGAAGTCTTGGAAGGAACAAAGGAGGCAAATAAATTAGGCAGAAGATTGTGGCCCAATCACCTTGCAAACGCTTCTCTTTGGATTGCATAATAAGTATGTTCTAACAAAAACTTTAATGGGAGAGGAGAAGAAGAAACTAAAAAGAATAATAACAGAGCAAGGGGAAGAAATTGCAGAATTGAAAGAACAATTGGCAAAGCAAAAACAAAAGATGGATCATGCCCTCAAATTGGCTGATCAAATAATTGCATGTAGGCCACCTCCTTATACCATCTATTTGAAAGAACAGTTCCTCTTGTTCCATCTAATGATGACCATTAAAGATATAGACTCTGAGTTCAAGTTAGCCCAAGAATTTTATGGCCTCTACCAGACTCTTCCCTCGTGGCAACAAAATCTACTTTGTGAATTGTACATGCATAACTTCATTATCCCAGCTGAGATTGAGTGGAATCCTCTACTCTACATAGGGGATATACACCTAAGGGCATTAATGTGCTGGATGTATAGTGAAGCCAAATATGATAGACAGTTGGAGAACTATAGGGAACAGGAGAAAACATAGCCATTACCATTAAGAGCAGAAAGCAGCAAGCCAGATATACTCCTCAGAGATTGGCTCAATTTGACTTATGGAAAAATTAAGGAGGAAACAAGGGATAAATTTTTTGGGATTCGTACAGATGTCTATGCAGAATATGATGGTTTGTCTTAATTTTTCTTCCAAAGAGCCCTGGCTGGAGCCAGAAGTAGATGGGGTAGGTTATCCGAGGCATTGAATAAATCTGAGCCACACAGTCCTATCAACCTCCAAGCAGCTATTCAAAGAGCACCAAAATACATGAAGCTGGGAAGGCAAACTAGACAGGAACTCTGGTGTCCACTCACCATGCAGCCACTAATGCTCCTCTGGCCCTTGTATGACATCAATACTGACAGACTTGACCAACTGCAGGAAAATCATAGAGTAGATGTCTGGGAGAAAACAAGGGGGTTCTACTACACCTTCAAAAGCCAAAGGAGAGGGAGAACAGAGGTTGGAGATTTTAGAGCAACTACCAGAAGATGTAATGCTTGAGGACAAGATTCAGCTTGCCAAGGGGAAAATGATGAGACCGTTTTACTGTCTCCATTATATTAATCCTTATACTCTATTTTTAAGTATTATCATAACAATTGTGAACTTTTAGCCAGTTGAACTTATGTCAAGTACAGATAGAACCATTAAACCATGGGTGGAATAGATATGTCATATTATGCCAATATTATATATATGTTGCAGTATTTCATATAATAATCAGAATGTGTGTTCTAACATCTGGATTAATTTGAATAAGCTACTTGTATGAATGTCTTTTGCATGATAACTAATCCTGCCAAGAAGTAGGAGTCGCTGGGAGTGGTCAACAGCATTGAAGGAGGACGTTAAAGACCAGCTTCAAATGGATAAGCCATCATGGCATCAGAAGAAACGGCTATCGCAAATTAGGAGCCACTGTTTTAGATATGCATGAATGTAGCTCTACTATATTCCCTCTGTATTCCCAGCATGTTGACTTGGTCGCCTAGACTTCATTGCATATGTCGTGGGCTGTTGTGTTTCCTATTTTTTCTCTTTGGCATGGTTTTAGTTAGATAGTTCCTTTTTCTGTTTCAGAATAAGAAATTCAATCCTCTATTTATAGGGATGAGATTGATAGTTTGTAAGTTCAAAGATTTTTGGAAATACAATGTTATGATTGTATCTTGCACAGCAAGTTCATTTTTAGTTTCATGTATCATTCTCATGTAATCAGTTTTGAAAGATAATGAAGTAACTTTTGGTTCATATTATGTGTTCATAGATTAGCAGAAGCCAACCAAGGGAGCCCACTTGGTAGGTGTATTAGAGTAGAAGTAGAATATATTTAATTTCTACATTTCCAACATTCTAGATATAAGATTACAGTTTCTTCCTGTAGCATTGTACTTTGTGAATTTTCCTGCAGCACCTGCAAGGATAGTTATAGTGAATGCTCTAGGTTGAAAGAATAAGTTTAAGTAGAGTTTGCAAGGTGTAGCATTCATTTTAGTAAGGAGTAAGTGTGTTTCCTTTCCTACAACCCTAGTATAGATTCCTTTCATGTACTTTACTTTCCTGCAGCATAGGTAGAGTGGCTCTTAAAGGAACTTAGTGCACATACTGTGCTATACCATTTCAAGTATATGTCCCTGGGTTGAAAAACTAAATGCACCTCATGGTGGGAGAAGTGATCCTTATATTGAATAAACTATTCCTAAGAGAGGCTTTGGGCACGATTACTAAGCACCTATTGTGAGGCGGTTCAGTGTACTTGGGCTTGTAATCTGATCTGAACTTTTCTTGACTCTTGTAGGACACTTGGATGCAAAGTGACCAACTTTGTTGCATGAAAAACATTTGAATGGTAGTTGTCCTTCATATTTCCCTTTACCTTTCCTTTCTTTCTTGGCAATCATGGAAATGATTTCTTCTAGTTATGTATCCACTTCTTCATTATTACTAGAGTTGCTCATGGATTTCTTGATGTGGACGTCTCCTTCAAACATATCTTCTAAGTATTTCCAAATAGAGTATGCTTTATCTGTCTTCTTGATCTTAGAAAATTCATTGTCGGATAGGACACTGATTAGGGCTTCTTTGGCAATTGCATTATTAGTGAATACTTCCTTTTGTTTGACTGTAGAGTCATCTTCTGCAAGGTCTTTCAAGGTGGGAACTTTAATTTATTGAGTGGCAATCTCATAGATCTCAAATCCAACGCACTGAAGATGTGTTATCATTTGTTCTTCCAGTAAAGATAGTTTTCTCCATCGAACTTAGGAATCTCTTTCTTGAAGTATGCCATCTGATCTACCTTAAGCTGTTAGGCTTTCTCTCCAAGGCACTTGGCTCTGATACCAATTGTTAGAATAGTCTCAAAGGATAACTGAGAGGGGGGGTGAATCAGTTATCAGCTACTTTAATTCTTTTCTTTGTTTAGATACACTTAACATAAAGTAAATGCACATTCAGATAACACAATAGAGAACACAACAATTTTGGTTATGGGGAAACCAAATAGGTAAAAACCCCGGTGGGAATTAGCACCCATAAAGAACTATACTTGAGTATAATTATCCCTGTTAAGAGATCTTGCAACCCTGTTAGGAGTTGTTCTTTACAATGCAATAAGTACAGAGACCTAGTTAAAGGTCAGACCCTGTTAGGATTCTTTTACAAGTAACCCTGTTAGGGGTGAGGACTCACTATCCAAAAGCTCACTACTAAAATGATGAAGGCTACAACCTTCAGTAGAACAGATATACACTATATCTGATAGATGAACTATTTGAGTAGACTTATTGTCTTTATCAGTTCCAATGTCTTTAGAACTATTGAGTAGACTTATTGTATTGTGATGAACTCCAATGAAGCTCATTTGAGTAGACTTCTTCTTCACATAGATCTTTTCTTGATGAATGAAATGTCTCTACTGTCCCAAAACAACAGACATTATGTCCTGCACTTGTTTTGTCTTTTTTCTTCTCATTCACACTTGGTGTTCATCAAATGAACTACTATAAGTATCTTCTCCAAAGGATGTGATCTTTGTTGGCTCTAGGAGTCCCTTCAATACTTCTTTAGTCAGCCACATCAACTCCAACATAATAAGCATTCATACACTCGAAATGAACACATTTAGAGTTGTAACATTCTTTGATTAACCACCGGATTAAAACATGTTTCACACCCAGAAAAGATTTTAAGTGTCTTTACATAAAAACAAAATAACTTGCTAACTACCAATGTATCAAAAATTTTCCGACCCTTACTGATTCATAATAAGCCGCATATATAGCCCTGCGGGCATAACTATCAAAGAGATTAAGTTTTTGAAACTAACTCCATTAAGGAATAAAAGTAAATGTTTAGACTAACAACAATAACTTAAGTAAAAAAAACAACCACGAATGGTTATGTTGTAGCTAATATCTCAGGACCACGTTCAAGGATGTGGTGGAGTTGTGGATGATGAGGACTTTCTCTATGTTGAGGGCGTATTGTGTTGTTTTCTCCACTCTAGGTGCTCAGTCAAGAAGTTCACCATGATCTAGTGACTGGAAACTCCAATGTGCGCAATCCTCTATTTCTAGAATTTGTTCTCCTTTCATACATGTGCTACTTTATCTTTATGTGTCTCTAGGTGATCAAGGTAGATTATTAGCATAGATTCTATTTTGGCCATTTTAGAGAATTCTTCTATTGTTAGAGTTTTGGATTTTTTTTTGGTCTATAACAGTGTATTTTATTGATAATCATAGGAAAGTACATGAATATTACAATTTAGCAGATATGGTATATAGGTTATCATATAACTAGTTACAAGATTTTAAACATAAGCCTACAGATCTCGTAAAAAGTTATAGCAGAATCAAAAACAGCTCAAAACAACCTTTAGACATATAGGTTAGAAAGACAAAAAAAAAAAAAAAAACCCATACAAAGAGCAGCATATTGCTCGTGAAAAGATGTAAGAGCTGCATATTGCACATATAAGATGCAAAATTGGCTTACACCATCAATCCTATATCTAGCAGAAGTCAGGACAAGCATAACCCAAAGGGCATAAATAGACAATTTTAGCATTATGCTTACAAAAACTATTGTTCGTCAAAAACCATAACTGCCTCTTAAGGTATCATCAAACCACTTTTTCCCACCTTCCTCTTCTCGGTCCGCATTTCTTGTGCAGAATTACCTCAAACACAATATTGTTCCTCCTATGCTCCTTAACGCAGATATGCTTAGCAATAGTCTTCAGATTTTTCCATTTGCTTCAAATGTTGTTTGTATAAGCATTTTTGTCAACTTTTCCCCACCAAATCAGAAATGGAACTTTCCCAAATTCATCACCATCCTTGGTGTCTTCAAAGCACTCACTATAATCCAAATCCAGCCCCAACACCAGGCACAACCCATTCTAGAATAGAATTGAGGCCAAGTAGCAGCTCTTTGTCAAAAATAAATTCTATCAAACACTTAACCTCGCCTTCAGACTTGCCAAGTTGCAAAGCCCAGGCAATGATCAGGGAAATTACATCAACATTGGATCATCATTTTTAATGACGTTGTTGGAATTGGCTGCCTAGAACATTCAAAGCATCCATATCCAACCTTTCTTCTTTAAAGTTGAGCAGGCCTAGCATGCGTTCCTTGGTCGCAGGTCCTTCAAAGGTTTTATGTTGCTTTAAGGTTTGCACAAAGAAGGTGGCCTCCATCTTCAACCTGTGGAAAAAAAAAACATTTCTTGAAAGTTAGAGAGAAAATGATAAAAATGCACAGAGGATGGATTTAAATCTTCACTCATGCCAAAATCTCGGTAGAGTGAACTATCTTTTTTAAAAATTGTCATCCACACTATGTCATTATTGCGAGAAAAAGGGAGCCATAATTCTGCTAGCATCTCCTTACA
This sequence comes from Thuja plicata, assembly GCA_018584345.1. Classification (NCBI taxonomy): domain Eukaryota; kingdom Viridiplantae; phylum Streptophyta; class Pinopsida; order Cupressales; family Cupressaceae; genus Thuja; species Thuja plicata. The sequence goes on along the minus strand of MU225407.1, from coordinate 71,769 downwards.
CGACATTAAATGCCTTTATTTCTCATAGAGAAACTATAGATAGCTCAATCATCATTTGGCTATGTTGATGCCATCGTCATTAATTAGCCATCAAATCATCACACTTCACCAGTAGGGAGAGAAAAAGGCACCACATGCCTAACCAGTCATTAGGATCCATGAATTAAATCATATATGACTGCTGCCATCACCCACATATCATTTTTTAAACTCCACACGTGGTTTTGGAGGTTAACCATTTAGAAGATAAATGGTCACATGAGTGGAGTCCTAGCCTATTCAAAATAAGAAACAACACCTCAATAATATAAATTTTGAATATCAACAGTCATGAACCTGCATCAAAAGAGGCTATTAGAGGTTTAAGAAATCTTCATTAAAAAACTTCATCTACACCTTATTGATATGCCCAAGGTTTGTTGCCCATTTAGAGACAATATCCGCCTGCTCATTACATTCCCTGCGAACATGGTTGATTCTGAAATCGGGAAAAGATTGAAGGATATTAGAAATTTCCTCCATAATATTTTGAAGATGCCAAGCTTTAGCACACCCATTCTTGATAGCATTCACAATAATTTGTGAGTCCCCTTCAAGATGAACCTTTTACAGTTTCATCCTCTTTCATAGTTGAAGAGCCAACATGGCAGCACTTGCTTCTTCTACATGTTTGGTGCCATCGTTTAATCATTGGGAAACTAAGGCCAGAACATCCCTCATCCAATCTCTAACAACCACACCAACACCCAAGGACCTGGGGTTACCCCTGGAAGCCCCATCAAAATTATTTTTAACCCAGTCTTGATCAGGCAGCATTCACTTCAAATCTTTTTGGGTCTGCTTATTTGCAACAACATTCTTGATTCCTCCATTTATGAATTTCAAGCTAGGCCAATTAGAGTGGATTAATCTGTCATTCTTAGTATAAATATAGCTTCATGTAGATGATTCAAGAGTATCCTTCATAGTTTCTTCAATGGCACAAATTATGCTTGTCTTTACCCTGTGAATGGATCTTTCCTTCTCTTGAAAAATTCTCTGATTATGTTCCTTCCACAACTCCCAAATAACTATAGAGGGACAAACCTTCCACAAAGAAGAAAGAGAAGTAGATTTAAGTGGAATGGGCCAGCTCTGAAACACTTCTTGAACACCATTTTGCATAGGTTCAATCTAGTTAAGCCTTTCCTTGATCATAATCCAACACTCCTTAGCAAATGGGCATTGAATAAGCAAGTGGTCAACATCTTCTAATGTTTCTTTACATAGGGCACATCTAGTAGGCCCCTAAAGACCAAACCACTTCCTTCTTTTAGCGGTGAGAATCTGCTTATGCACTGCTAACCATGCAAAAGCCCCTGACTTTGGAAAACAATCTTTATCCTAGAATAATTTAGTTGGCCAAAGAGGGAAATCCCCTTCCCCCTCCTAGGATAAATAACTAAGCTTCACTGAGTAGATCCCACTTTTATCTCTACACCAAATCAGCTTATCTTCCTGATCAGGTCTAATAAAACACCTTTGCTGAAGCATCTCTTCCATTAAAGTTCGTTGATGAGCTGGAAGGTTTAAGTCATCCATTGATTTCCATTGTCATTTGGGGCCAAGGTGAGAGTTCTTGTTTTCTAAATAATCAGACACCTTATGACCCCACCTTTGAGTGAAGAATTCTCTTAAATCAATAAACCTAATATCATCCTTTAGGATTGAATGGCTATTCCAGGAGTGTAGGAATTGCTAACATGCAAATCCACAGACCCCGAATACACCTGTATGCAAGAACCTGATACAAAGTAGAAGCACAAAGACGAAAAAGAAGAACTCGGATGTTTACTCAAAATGTGAGAGCAAAATTATCAACTGAATTAATTAAAGACAAATACAAAGTTCAAACTTATAAAGGTGAACGAAACCCTAAAAGGTAAATACTAGGTTGCGCATTATTAATTAGGAATTAATTAATAACGCACCTAAGAGAAGCATAAGCTAAAAGAGTAATAATACTCTAACACCCCCCTTAAGCTGAACGCAGGGAGAAAGCAGACCTAGAAAGACTAAGAAAGCAAGAAATGGGTCCCGGCAACAAGGCCTGATCAGGTACCCAGTACAAGGAAATCTCTGTAAACCGGAGACAAAGGAGAAAACCCAGTGGGAAAAACTCCTCTCCAAAAAGAGATATAAAAGAAATCAAAGACAAAAGGCATGACTTCAAGAGACTCTCTCAAAGCTAGTAGTACAATGCGTGCTGCTAACCCCCCCCGAGAGAGAGGGTCGAGGCTCCAAAGCCCCCGAGAATGAAAGAACCCCTAGAGCAATGAACAAACCACTGTGACTCCAATGCAGAGGAGTGAAGGTCAGTAGGTGCTGAAGAGGTGACCTCGAAAGATGAGGTGTCACTGGAAGGCCGAACTGATGCCCAAATGAGAAGACACGAGGATCCTGAAAGGAAATCCCCAATGCAAGAGGTATGACAGGTGTGCTGACACTGTCATGAGAGAGGAGATGAGTGTCCTCTGAAGAATCCTCAACAAATGCACCTGGTGGCTCGATGAATGGAGCTGGAGGATCAAGCAGTGCTGAAGAAGAATCTGGCTGAAGAGAAAAGTACTCCTCAGGATGTGGTGTGGCAGTCACAACACGGGTCGCGGGAACAACACAG
>MU225407.1:56500-67535 GCA_018584345.1 Thuja plicata | reverse complement strand
CCATCGCGTCTGGCTCAGAAATAGCTTTCCGGCGATATTTTGTTTTTTGAAAACGGATACCGGATGCCCAAGATATGGACAAAAAACCAATTGTACCTCCAAATAACAAGCTCCCTGGAAAAAAACAGGGCCCACTGTAAATTTGACGGCCGGTTGGCCGTCGGCTGACGTCCTGGTGATGTCAGCTAACGTCACTGTTGGCAGCGGGGCGGCGGCCGGGCGGAGGTGGGGCACGGGAGGAGCCTGAGCGGGGTTGAGCGGCGCAGGAGCGGAGGGAGGGCGACGGGTTTGAGCCGGTGGCGGGCCGATGCTGCGCCGGTGGCGGGCCGGTGGTGCGCCGGTGAACCCGCTGGTGGTGGTGGCCCTCCGGAGGCGCGCGGGAGGCGTGATATTTTTTTTAATTGGCCACATTTTTTTATACGTAAAAAATCATTAACAAATGATTTTTTTTAAAAAAAAAATTCGAGAAATGACCTCGATTTTTGAGCCGTACGGCCCTAGGAGGCCAAGAAATTTTCCCTGTGCTCCCGGAGGCTAAATAGGTCAAACTTTATGTGATTTCGACTCTCCCATGCCTTCTAAACGCAATGGCGGAGTCTGTTTTGGCTGAAACAGCTCCAAAAAGTAGTGCCTCCTTAGAACTCACAGAAAAAACCCCAGAAAGGCTGTGACTAACTTCTTTGAATCGCGGCTTCAAATATCTTCAAACCAGACAGCAGCAGGGCGGCTCTGATACCATGTAGGAATTGCTAACATGCAAATCCACAGACCCCGAATACACCTGCGTGCAAGAACTTGATACAAAGTAGAAGCACAAAGACGAAAAAGAAGAACTCAGATGTTTACTCAAAATGTGAGAGCAAAATTATCAACTAAATTAATTAAAGACAAATACAAAGTTTGACCTTAGAAAGGTGAATGAAACCCTAAAAGGTAAATACTAGGTTGCACATTATTAATTAGGAATTAATTAATAACGCACCTAAGAGAAGCATAAGCTAAAAGAGTAATAATACTCTAACAAGGAGTCCTCTCAAAATAAGTCTTTTGTGTCATTTCCTACATGCCAGGATACATGTCTTTGGATGACATGTCGACAGTCTAAAATGTAGTTCCAAATTGTAGAACCTCTAGGGGGATTAGAAATAGTAATAATTCTTTCATCATTTATAGATTCCAAGTATTTTTCTCTCAGAATTTTGTCCCATAAGCTTCCTTCCTGGCTGCATATATTCCAAACAAGTTTTGCACCTAGAGATAAATTCATCTTCCTCCAGTCCTTCAAACCAGCACCACCATTTTACTTGTTCTTACATATTCTTTCCCAATCAAGGAGAGGCCATTTATCACCCTCCTCAACACCATTCCAAAAAAACTTCCTCATTCTCCTTGTGATGGCATCAAGGACTTTTTGAGGGATTTTGAAGTTGCTCATCGAGTAGATGGGAATAGTAGAGATAACAACTTGAAGAAGTAAGATCCTGCCCACAAAGTTTAACCATCAACTCTTCCAACCCTCCATCCTTTTAAAGAAGGAGTCCAAGAGACTTTTCCATAGGTCAGGCTTAGAGGCACCCCAAGATATTTACCTGGTAACAACCCTGTTTTAATCTGCCAAATGCCACTGATCTCATGTTGTAGATTTTGATTTGTATTAAAGAAGTAAATCTTTGATTTGTGCCAATTTACACATTGGCCAGTGTCACTGCCATAACTGTCTAAAGTTCCTTTTATGACATGAGCTTCATCTATTGAGGCCACTCCAAGGAGGAATTTTTCATCTACAAATTGCACGTGTGTAGATGAGTCAACACTCGCAGCAATCTTAATGCCCTTCCATTTTCCTGTAATCCTTTGTTTAGTTATAAAGCGGCCAAGAACTTCAGCCATGATAATAAAAAGGAAGGGTGCAATAGGGTCACCCTATCTTATTCCCTTTGTGGTTTCAAAGAAACCTTGAGGGCTTCCATTCACCAAGATAGAGAATCTTGGAGTATTAATACAGCTAGCCATCCATTTCACCCAACCTTCAGCAAATCCAAACCGCCTAAGAACATTGAGAAGAAAATCTCTCTAAAGGACATGACCATTTCCTCTAGCTTCTGTAATATTTTCCCATCTTCCTTAAATAATTGAACCTTGATATACCTAAGGTCATCACCCATCACTCTAGCTAAGGCAATGAGCTCCTTCAAAATCTTGGTAGAATCCTCTATTCCTTATTCTATAATCGAGTTTCTCCATTCCAAATGCCCTTGCAAAACATAAAAGACTTCATCATCAAACCCTTGAACAGACTTTTCAGCTAAAAATTCTATTGTCCCATACTCTTTAACCTCCACCATTTGAGCCACCAGAGTTGTCCATTGGGATTTCTCTTTGTCCTACAAGGCTATTTCTTCTTCCAGGTTAGCTCTAGCGACAATAGCTTCTTCATAAATTTTACTCAGAGCATCAATATACTTTGTTCCTACCTTGAAAACCGAATCCAACCGATCAGTGTAGGCCACACCAATTACTCTATTACACTAAATTTGATCTTTCATTTTCTGGTTATTAGATGGTTTAAGATCAAACATTAGGGAAAGCTGAGGGATGAGTGTGAGATCAAGATTACAGATGGAATGGATATACTCTGTCATCTGTTTAAGAGCTAATTTGATTTCTATCTTGTCTTTTTCGTCTTTCCAAGTCCTCGTGATTATTTTTTGTGGAGGACTCTAGATGCTTGAAATTGGTAGCTTGAAAGGCCACCCCAAGGTCCACCCTTTCTATTTTGAAGTCCTTGGTTGTCACCTCATCAGAATCCATATCAGTTGTTAGAATCATGACTTCTCCAAACCATCACCCCATCTTGACATCTATATCAATCATCGCCTCGACTTTGGGTTTCTTGGCATTTACTTCCCGCTCCAGGCATTTTCTTACCATATCTCTATCCGGTAGTGAGATTGGCACCACACTTCATTTTATACTGATGGAATTTTTGAGCCATTTGGGTGTGCTCGATGGGTTCTTAATAGGGGGTGTTTTCAATATGGCTAATTTAATTACTAGAGTGTTATCAACAGAGTGAACATCTTTTGGTTCTTCCCCTCCTGTTTCAACATCATCTGTATCTAAGATATCAAGTGCTTGATTTTCCATCATTACGAGGACCTCTTCGATTGAATCCAAATCCATAAACTCTTTTCTAACTGAAGCTTTCTTTATTATTTTTCTTCTCGAACGGCTAGCTCTTGCAAGGGTGGAAATTGTGGTTGCTGGTTTGACCTTCTTAGATAAGGTCTTTTTAGACTTAACTACACTTACAAAATCAAGATTAACAGGGGTGTCAGAAGAAATATTTTTAACCTGGGGAATAGGTGCACCTTGTGACTCTACACAAGCTTCGACCTCTTTCATTTGTAGTTTTCCCAATCTAAACTCTCACAACTACTTATCTATTCTCCTTATTACATAGAATGTTCTAGTTTGTATATTGTCTTCCTTGTTTCTGCCCCAATATATTTAAGGCAAGGGTTATGCCTGCACTCTATCTAGGAATTTTGGATCCAATACTTCCTCTCCATCTTTTTACAACACCTTTTATATCAATGGGAAGCCTCGTACTAATAATCTATTTCAAGGTGAAATGAGACCATAATCTTATTTGCACCTCAAACTCATCTTCACAATCTTCCCAGTAGTCTTGTAGTTGAGGAATATGAGTGAAAACTACCTTCATACCCATGTAAGATTGTGCAAGGCCCTTACTGTCAAATTTGGGTCGAGAAACATAAGTTTTGAAATTCAATCTCTTAATCTTTGCTCCCAAATTTAGGGCATTAGAACTGGTTTTACAAAAATGATGACCAAGCTCAATAGGAAAAGTTACTCCTAAATGATTCTTTCCTTTTAAGCATTTATTAATGTGTGCCAATTGCCTACATACTTATGTGAGAACTAGATTATCCAGCACATACCTAGGTAGCTTTAAGGGTTCGCCTTTAAATCCTCCTACCCTTATATACTTAAAACTCATGAATTGTATAAAGTAGATGTCGTATGTACTAATCAATTGAATCACTTCTTCAGATAACCTCTTGTTCAGTCCTGCTCGTAGTTCAAAGACTAATCAGGAAAAGAACACATCGTTCACTCCGTTAAAGTTCTCTGAGCACTTTTGTAGTTGTAGGAGTGGATAGTACTCATAAATTTTCATCTCTAAAACCAAAGGTTCATGGGGTAGGCCAACCCATTCCCTGGTACAAGCCAACAGATAGAAAATAAAAGAGGACATATAAAAGCCCCACATCCTGACAAAATTCACTAACCCTTCATGTAATCTCTCTGCTATCAGCTCATCCCAGTCTAATAATTTTTTCCCATTCAAAAATACTTAAATGTAGAAGCACATCCAATCCTCCCAATGAAATATATGTTGATTTCCTTTCACCCTATTCAGTAGAATCACCAAATCTTGAACTTTCGATATGAAATGTTTGCGGGTGAGGGGACTAGCGAGTTGTGAACCACCTGTTTATATTTTTAGAAGCCATCTTCTTACATTTATACTTATATACTCCCTCTTCTTTTATGAGAAAAAATAATGGGATTTTCCTATGGTCCATGCTTCATAAGGCTCCTTATCAAGAATTCCTATGGTGACCATTATGGTTCCTCTATCTATCCTTACCAACACTTCCCTAGAAACTGTACAGATGCATCTCTCATCTCTGTCATACATGTTCATACATTCTAGCACTAGCTCAGGGTAAAGGGCTATAATGGGAAAAGTTGTTATCGCGATTAAACCACTTCGTTTCACCATATATTTAATTGAGCCTTCCTTAGGGTTTTTGAGCCTTTCTAAAATTTCTTCTACAATTACCTGTAAAAGGGTTGTATCTCCCATTTTGAAATTGAACTTATAAGGCTAGAAGAATGCTCTAATTCTGGTATGGAGGGCCTATTATACTTCATTTTACTAGCCATACAATTCCAAAAAATAAAACAAAGGAATCTTTGCAGGGAACTTCAATTTACTACATTTCAACAAATTGCTAATTAGCAAGGTCAAGGTTTTAACAGACTTACCAAAATTCATCAAATTTTCCACTCTATTGCACCACTAAAATTACCTTTGTCATTTTTCTGCTCCACTAGATTGAATGACTTAGCTAAAGTAGAGATATGTTATCCTTTATTAATAGAAAGTGAAATATTTGCCTAAATTTTTGGTACACTTAAACATTTACTATCCCCGCATAGATTAATGATGAATTGACATTGAGTTTGACACCTCATTAATTAATGGTCATTTCAAACCACTCGAGCTCAATGTTTAATGATTACCTTTTCCAAAAGAAAACTTTTAAACTTTGAAGTTCCCAGAATATTCCCCATCCGTACTCCTCTTATTTCCTTATTCGACCATCCAAAACTCCAACTTCATTAAATATAAACGCCGAAGTTTGAACTTTGAACTTCGAACCGAAAGAGGTTCAAGGTTCAATTTCAAATTGGATGAAATAGAATAGACTCGTGACTCACAAAATGCAATGACTTCTTCAATCATTTAAGACACAAGGAATTCCGCTTGCACTAATTACTTTTAACTTTTACTTTTAACTTTAAGAGTTTCAAGGATCAAGTTCAAACTATGGACGACCACCTACGGAATGACTTAGCCAAAATGCAGTCGCAATAGAAAGAGGCGCACAAGAAGAGAATGAACTCAGGACTTTGTTAATTGAGACTTGGTTTGAATTATAGATTCAAAAGGGGCTTATTACATTACTTAGTGGTTAAAGATATACATAAATATACACTTTGACACCAGCAAAAATTGGTGGGGTAACAGCTTGCAAATTCAAAATCTAATCCTCCTGATTGTGTCTTGCAATAGTGAGAAGAATGTTAGCATATAGGGATTTCGTCCTCCAAGCCCATGAGAGAAAATCTCCACAATTTCACTAATTTTCATATATTATCTAAGTATGTTAAAAGAGAACTCTTCAATCCTTTTTATATTGTTCTTACAAGAGCTCTCATATTTACTTTGTCAATGTGGGATAAATAACATAACACCCCTTTTAAAACTTATGTCTCCAATGTATTATAAAATAAAGGGGATCATTTAATTTAAATATTTTTCACAAACTATATATTATGCATTAATAAATAAATAATCAAATTTAACTTTATAAAATAACTTTATTAACCTGGGAAATCATATCAACGATAAATAAATCTTATTGTAAATTATTAAAAATTACCATCGACATGTCATCACCACTAGATGTTTAGTCATGCCCAAAATGACTTACTATAAATAGTAAGTATGCCCAAAGCTGCCTCAAAACTTCATAGAATGGCCTACAACTAAAACTGCCTAGGCAAACAACCTTTAAGTCCTTTTAATGTATTGTTTAGCATATGGGACCATGGGTAAATAGGATAATGAGACATTTTTCTATGAATGCTAGAAAGGGGACATTACAGTTTTCCCTTCCCAAAATTGTTTTTCCTCAAACAATTTCAATTTTGGATGCTACAAAATCTAATCATCCTCCCATGTAGCATCTTTAACTGGAAGGTTTCTCCACTTAACCAAATATTCCTTAATCTTCCTCCTTCAGAGTGTCCTCTCCCTAGTATCAATCATCACCTTAGGAGCCAATATCAATTTCCCCTCTTCATCCAGGCATGGAAATTCTGCCGATGGAACTACATTATGGCCTAAAGCTCTTTTAAGGCTAGAGACATGAAATACATTATGCACTTTATTATTGGATGACAACTCTAGCTCATATGTCACCTCCCTAATGCATTGAGTGACTTTGAATGCATCATAAAATCATGGCTTAAGTTTCTCAGAACCACTCTTCTTCAACGAAGACTATCTATAAGGCTAGAGTCTCAAATATACCTAATCACCAATCTCAAAACTATGCTTAACCCTTTGTTGATAAACATACAACTTATGTTGGTTTTGTGCTTGTTGTACGTTCTCCTTGAGTGCCCTTAAGATGTCCTAACTAACCTACAACAAATATTTTGCGTTATGCACCCTGTTGTCTCCAACGAGTAAATCCATGAAGTTTGGGGCTTCATACCCATACAATTCCATAAATGGAGTCATCCTGATAGTCATTTGGTAGGTGGTATTGTATTAATACTCAACCAAATGTTACCATCTGACCCAATTCTTTTGCTTCCCTGATACATAATTCAACATATAACACTACCCATTTGTTTATTTTCTCTGTCTGGCCATCGGTCTGTGGGTGATAGCTAGTGTTGGGAGTGAGCTCTATGCCACTCAATCTGAAAATATCCTACCATAATAAACTTAGGAACTTGTTTTCCTTGATACTCACGATGTTCCTAGGTAACCCATATAATTTGAACACCTCTATGAAAAAAAAATCAACCACTTGGGCTACTATGTAGGTGGTTGCGATAGCAAATAAATGTGTAAATTTTATCAATCTATCAACCACCACATAGATGCAGTCCTTACCCTATACACTAGGAAATCCTATAATGAATTCCATCAAAATACTTTACAAATTTTGATCTGGAAATGGTAAGGGCTGAAGTAAACCAATTGTAAATGTGTGTTTGTTCTTATTCTGCTAGCATATTGGACACTCTCTAACGTACTTCAAGACTTTATTCTTGAGTCCCTTCCAAGTGAACCTCTTCTAGATCTGCCTATAAGTATTGAAGAAACCCAAGTGACCATCCAATGGGTCATCATGGAATGTTATCGAGATCAATTATTTAATGTATGAGGAAGGCACATAATATATTTGATGACATGTAACTGATTAAATGTTTGAAGATGTTAAGTTGATAATCATGCAAGACATTAAATCAGTTAATGTTGTATTTTAATTAATGTAAACCTAATATAATCTATATGGTCATGTAAATAATGCCAAAGACTTCATAAAACCAAAGGAACCAAGGTTGTGCTATAAGTAATGCATACAAATAAAGTATTCACTAAGTGACAAACAACACCGATGGAGTGCACCCGATGGACAGAGAAAAAGAACAAAGTCACAGTGATACCTCACAAGGAAATGCACAGCACTACTGACTAGCAGAGTCACAGTGTTGTCTGACAAGCAAAGCACAGAGTAACTCGACGGAAGAAAATACAGTGTTGCCCAATGAACGGAGATCATGAAGCTAACTGGATTCTCACCGACGAAACAGTCAGTTGCCACCGATGACTAACTACAGTGTTGACCGACATAATAGAGAGTTCAGAAAATGACAAAATATCTAGCTGGCAGAGCTAAATATAGACTTAACTGGTTGTCTACTTTGTTTTATTTGACTAGAGATAAGTGACTGATTTAAAGATAATTTGTATAGTTGGTAAGAAGATATCTATGAGACAAATCAGGAGTTATGCTTTAAATCTAATTGGCTGGATTGTTTTTCATACCAAGAATCAAGAATCAAGAAACAATGAATATTATGTCTATATAAGAGACAAGCTTAATTCATTTACGAATGGGATTAAGGGGAGTGAATAAAATGAGGATGATGAAGAGAAATTGATGAAGAAGAACTTCATGTAGTGTTGATCAAACAAGCTGAAGGAAGAGCTAAGGAATTTTCCAGACACTGACGAACAGTGAGCAAAGCATCACAGAGCAGAAAGTATGGAGCACAAGGATTGAATTGATACATTGGTCAGAGAGGTAATGTACTTAAATAGATCTGAAAATTTGCAATTTAAGTTGCAATATGAATAGGTCATAATGTTTCAATTTAACCATTGAAGCATCAAGTCTCTTAACTGAGCAGGACTTAACAGTCTTCTATATATTGAGGTACATCCCAAGGAGTGCCAAAAAATTTGATTCATGAAAGTAGCATTGGATATGCCCGATGCCTATTGACAGTCTAAGAGAGAGGTTGATTCAAGGATGGAAGCATTAGATGTCTGATACTAAGTGACAACCTCTATGTATAAAATCATGTAAAAGGGTCACACCTAACAGTGTGTTTGTAACCTTTAACAGGGTTGGCTCTTAATAGGGCTCACTTCAGAAGAGTGAAAATTTGGGGTATCGATCCCAGTGGTTTTTCCCTTAACAGGGTTTCCACGTTAAAATCTATGTGTTATGTGTGTGTGATTCATTTCTTTATTGTTTTGTATCTTACATAATTCATTCTAGATATATCTGTATACTCTGCATATTTATTGTATTTCGGTAAATAGATGACTGTTTATCGGTGTAAAGTTTGAAATGTAACATATAACAATGTGTAACATAAGAAATGTAACATTTGAAATATATGGGGGAAAGATAAGATATTCCTCTTCTATCCCAAGATGCACAAAGGAAAAATCCAAATTGATCAACCCAAAAAGGATCAATACACAAATGAATCAATCATTTGGAAATGAGAGCAAAGAGGAAAGTCTTAAATTTCCCATTTTATGGAAAGGAATGAATGTGTGATAGATTTAGAATGATTAAGGATTTGAATTGAAATGGATAGGAGAAATGCACTAACCTTGAAATATTGCAGATCAAAGAATGGTATTTTTTGAGGTCTGTACTCTATTTCTGTAAAAATTGAAGTATGATTTGGAAGGGAAACACAGAGAGGAACAAAACCCAGAAATTGTTTTCCGATCTGACACTGTCTTATGAAAAAGGTCAACCTTGACCCACAAATGTCACCACTGACCCAAAAATGTCAATTCTGACCTAGGTCAGGGGTGAGGTCAACCTTGACCTAGGTCAGGGGTGAGGTCGACCTTGACATAGGTCAGGGGTGAGGTCGACCCTGATCCAATAATGTCGACCTTGACCTGCACAAGTCCGACAGAAAAGCTGTTCTCGGATCTTGAAAGTTTGCCAAAAAGGGTATCCAGATCTGAGTCCAAATCCGCAGTCCCGAACCTGTACCTACATGAAAAAGAGGTTTTTTTTTGGGGGGGTGAGGGGTTTGCCTTGGTCAAACCCTGATTTTGGAATTAACCTCAAATATATGTAATTGAAATTGTAGAAGTAAACAAAGTAAATGCATAAATTCACCTTGCTTGTTAAAGTCCTTGTGGCGGATTCGAATCCTTGAGTCCACAAGTATGTATGCACCAATGGATCTAAAATTTAGAATGTGGAATGCCTTCAATCAATTTCTAATAGATCTCCAACACCAAACCTTGAATGGGTTCTTGATTTGGAAGAGGCTTGGAAGAAGGTGGATGGAGAGATCACCAAAAGGGCACTATGTAGCTTGAATCCTTCAATGGCCTCCAATGGATCTCCTTCATGAAAATGGAGGCTAGAATGCTTGAGGATGGATGAATGATTGCTTGAATTCTTTCTCCTTAGCTTGTTGGAATTTCACTTGATGATAGTTTGAGAATGCTTGATCACGATTAGAAGACTTAGAGGAAAAGAGAGGAGAAGGCTCTCTTTTGTATGAAACTAGGGCACAATCTTCTAAGGAGGCTGACATAGGATAATTAAATTCTCATTAAAACCTTTATAGCTAGGAGAGGATCTATATTAAATATAATTTAGGAATCGACGCTTCGGAACCCGAAATAGTCAACCCGGAAGCGGGAAATAACTTTTGCAAAGACTGACATCCAGAAACTACAAGACCTTGAAGTTTGAACCCTAGGTCAAGGTCGAAGTCGACCTTGACCTAGGTCAAGGTCAAGGTTGACCTTGACCTAGGTCAGGTTCAAGGTCAACATAGACCCAAATGGTCGACCCTAACCTTGAATTCTAGAATCTCAAATCTGTAGTCCAGAATGCAGAAATCAGGTTGGAAAGAAGTGGAAAGAGGGGCAGAATAGGGGGAAAGCTAGGTCTAGATCAGGAACCCATTCAAGGTGCTTGTCATGACCCCAAACCACTTACTCAGAAGGCTAAAAAAGTCTACAATGGAAGTGCTTCCATTTTTTGACTATACATTTAGCCCCCACTTTAGCAAGAGTATGAGCTCAACACAAACTCTTGGTAAAGGAGAACATAGAGAAAGGACAATCTTATTGGAATCAAAA
>MU225407.1:13707-35527 GCA_018584345.1 Thuja plicata | reverse complement strand
GATACTAAGTGACAACCTCTATGTATAAAATCCTCTAACAAGGTCACACCTAACAGTGTGTTTGTAACCTTTAACAGGGTTGGCTCTTAACAGGGCTCACTTTAGAAGAGTGAAAATTTGGGGTACCAGTCCCAGTGGTTTTTCCCTTAACAGGGTTTCCACATTAAAATCCATGTGTTATGTGTGTATGATTCATTTATTTACTATTTTGTATCTTACATAATTCATTCTGGATTTATCGGTATAGTCTGCATATTTATTGTATTTCGGTAAAGAGATGACTGCTTATTGGTAAACATTAAGAAGAAGGTTTAACAGAGCAATCCAACAAGTAGTAAATTGATATAAGTTATTCAAGGCATTCATCTTGTAGGAAAAAAGATAACTTGAGAAACAATTTGTGGTTATAAGTATTGAAGGGTTGATTTAAGGATTAATTTTTGAGACCACTGGTTCACCCCCCCCCCCCTCAGTTATTACTAACAATATTTTTTCCTTATAGAATATGAGATCACCATTTGTTGTGTACCTGTCATCTTAAGTTGTGCCCTCAATCAAACTTGTTGTCCTCTAATCATTGACATACTCTACTACACTCATCTCTCTCCAATCAGTTGATATCTATATCAAAGAGCATATGTGTGATCTCCTTGAGAGTGTGTTTGCTACCACATTCTTCTTTCCTTTGACATACTCAATGTCAAAGTCATAAGCTTGTAGTTTAGTGATCCATTTCTACTACCTATCATTAAGATCTCTCTGGATCATATGAAGTATTTAATATTTTTATGATCTTTCATAGTTACAAATTTCCCCCCGCGAGATAAGACCTAAACTTGGCCAACACATGCATGATGACCAATAACTCCTTTTCATAAATAAAATGAATCTTCTCCACCCCTCTCAATTTCCTACTATCAAAGCTATGGGATGTTTCTTCTACATCAACACAACACTAATCCCATTGCTCGAAGCATCACACACTAACTCAAATGGTTTGGTGAAGTTTGGAAGAGCTGACACTAGGTAAGATGACATTACCTTCTTGAAATACTCAAAACACTATTGTGATAAATTAAACCACTCGAAGGATCCCATTTTAGTGAGATATCTCAATGTAGCTATTGTCTATGAAAAACACTTCACAAACCTCCTATAGAAGCCACACAATCCAAGGAACCCCTTAATTTGTGAGAGACTAGTTGGAGTTGGCCATTCAATGATGGATCTAATCTTCTCAAGGTCCCCTCTCACCCCATTAGCATTGATGAGGTGTCTAAGGTATAGCAGCTCTATCATCCAAAATTCACACTTTGATTCCCTTGTGAACAATGAATCACACTCCATAATATTCAATACCTCCTCTAAGTGTTATAACTACTCCTCCCAAGTTTTGCTAAATATCACGATGTCATCAAATAAGACTAACACAAACTTCCAAAATGACTTCTAGAATACTCAATTCATAAAATTATGGAATGTAGCAGGGGCACTGGTAATACCAAATGGCATTACCAAGAACTCAAAGTGACCGTAATGACACTTAAAAGTTGTCTTATTAATATCCTCAACCCTCATCTTGATCTAATGATAACCTGGCCTCAAATCTATCTTAGTGATAACCTGGCCTCAAGGCTGCATAGAAATCATCTATCCTAGGTATGGGGTACCTATTCTTAATTATATTTTTGTTTAAGGCCTTTTAATCGATATACATCCACCTAGTTCCATATTTTTTCTTCATCAAAACCATTGTTGATGCAAACAGACTCTTGCTAGGTTTTATGTGACCCATCTCCAACAACTCCTTAATTACTTTCTCGATCTCATCCTTATATTTATTTGGATATCTGAATGGAGTGATGATGGCAGATTTTTATCCCTCCTTCAATTCTATCTCATGATCAATACCCCTCTCAAGAGGAACTCCATGAGGAATGATATCAAAAAACTTAGTGTTCTTGGATATGACCTCCTGAACATCTAGGTGATAACTCTTAATTTTTTTCTCTAAAATTGTATGCATAATAAGGCACTTTTTTACCCATTCCACCTCATCATGTTTGAACAAACACTCCATCCTCCTAAGTGAGACCACCCCGAGTCCACCATTTGATAAGCCCCTAAGTACCACATTTGAACCTTGGAGTTTAAATAACTAGTGAACTCAACTAGCGACTTCATTTAGGTCATGTCAAGAATAACATCATAATCTCCCATATCCACTTCATAAAAATCACCCATCGTGTCATAATCACCCATCCACATGTGAAGATTGGTAATCATGGGAGTACTCTATAACTTATGTCCTCTAGCCATAATGACATTGAAGCCCTCATGCTACTCCATCGAAAAACCTTTCCTCTTAACTAGGATCTCTAAGATAAAATTATGAGTATCCCCCATGTCAATCAATGTTACAACTCTTTTCCCTTGTATCACACTCCTTGCCTTAAAATGTATTGCCTTCTCAGTACTAGTAAGTCATGCAATAGTTTTTTCACCTCTTGACTCTTCTCCTATTGTGTTTTCCTCATCATTGGCCCGTAAATCAGATTGTCATTCTGAATCCTTTGAGGTCAATTCCTCAGCTAAAAATTATTCAATTAGCTTAGCCTTTAATTTAATAGTGCACTTATTTGAAGGGTCACATGGTTCTCTACAATGGAAGCACAACTTCCTCCTTATTTTATTTAGCTAATCATTATCCAACCGTTCTAATTCCTTTTTCTATTGATGTAAATCCTTCTAATAAATTTTATTATCTTTGTCCTTCTTAGATGAAAAACCTTTTGAATGAAATTTATCCCTTGATGAAGTGGGCTCCATGTCTCTTTCTTTCTTGTAGGCTTCTTTCAATGGGGAAGGATTAAGGCCATTGATCCATTCCTTTAAAGGATCTGCTAAACCATCCATAAATCAAACCAATAACCTCCTCTATGAAATATCTATAACCAAAATTGAAAGCCTCTGAAACTCAGATATAAATGTATTAACTGAACCCCACTACTTAAGATGAGATAACTCCTTGAAGTGCAATTCAGGATCCTTTTTCATCAAAATGCTCAATCAAACTCTCATTAAACTCAACATATGAGGTGATCTCATCATGCCCCAATGTGACAATGTCATGATACCACCGCTTGTGTGCCAATCCATCTAGATATAATGCAAAAAATTCAATAGCTTTCTCCAATAGCATTGTGTTCAGCTAGAAATATCTACTTTCTGCACCCAAGCTTTGACTATAGTCTTCTCAAATCCATCATAGTACACTAATGTGAGCTTTCTCACCTAATTGTGTAAATCATTATGCTATGCCCTACCACTAGTACAAGGCAAATGCTTTAGTCTAACATCCATGTACTCCTTGAAAGAGATAACTTCCTAAAATTCTCCTCCATTTTTCCAATCTCGTCGAAACTGAGCCTGCAAATCCATAATATGTCACTCATTATCTAGTTGCACCGAGGCTCTAGATGGAAAGGTAGGTATAAGTGGCTTCAAACTAACTTTCATCATTGGTCTAGCTGCTTGGCCAAAATTATTAGCGACATGTCCTCCTTCGTTGCCACCATTTTGTCCATTATGCCTACCATTATTACCTTCATTATTTCTACCATAGTTTCCACCACCATTATTCCTACCATTCAAATCAATACCCATTTATCTAGCCATCGTTTGTATCATAAGGTCCATGCATTGATTTTGTTCCTAAATTATTTTTTCTGCCTATTGCTACCTCAGTTGCAAATCCTCTAACATATTGAACACTTTCTTGACCAGGGTCCGTTCTTTCTCCTATATTTCCTATAACATGTTCACCTATGCCTAAATGCACTTCTAGATTTCTCTGTTCTTCTTACCCTGTATTCAGTAATACCATGTTTCTTCATGTATTTTTATGATGTGATAATGGTTGTACCTACAATCAGTCATGTTACTGTCTATTCATCATGTATTGTACCCGCTAGAATGACAAGATGCACTACTATGATACCGTTGTAAGATACCCCCTTGATTTGGTCAATTTTTTTGTATCTTCTACTCAATGTAATTTTATCAAACAATTGGCTTGCAATCTAATTACTTGTTTTAGATTTGTTCTCTATGTGCAATTTTGATTAATGTTTATTTGAACATGTAAATGTATGAGATGAATGAATAACATTAACCAATCACCAATGAATTGAACACAAACATACAATATAATGTAGTTTGCAATGCAAATATTTACTTATTCATAGCTAGCATTTGAAGTAATAATAAAAAAACTAAAATCTCTGATATTAAGACAACAAAATGATATTTATTTACAACAATAGCATTATCATCCAAACTTAACATACCAATTTGCTGAGATTACATGAGGTTACTCTCTAAACACACTTGCAACGATTTAATCCTTCCAAACCCTAGTTATGGCTCTCCCAAAACTGAACCGGGTTATAACCAACACACCCAGCACTAGTACCACACCAAAATGATGTTTCTTACGGTTGTACAACACCCTAGAATGAGTTTAAATCCAAGTATGAAGCCCATATTTATGCTTTCAATGTGATTCAAACTTACTTATGTGTTTCCAAATTTGTATGACAATAAGTAAATGCATACCAGTTGATAATATTTTTATCCAAACTCCTTTAGTCCTGTACAAAAATCTTAAAACCCTTCAAACTGATGATATTTGTTACTACCAAGCCATTCACAACAAATAAAACAATGACACCACTCTAAACCCTCTCCAATATCAACAACTATAAGAAATAGCAATAGATTTTATCTTGCAAATTTGAACTCCAATCCTCCTAATTGTGTCTTGTAACAATGAGAAGAATGATAGCATAGACAGATTTCGTCCTCCAAGACCACGAGAGAAAATATCTACAATTTCACCAATTTTCATATATTATTCAAGCATGCTGAAAGATAACTCTTCAATCCTTTTCATATTGTTCTCACAAGAGCTCTGACACTTACTTTTTCAATGTGGAATAAATAATATATTGCTTCTTTTACAACTTATGTCTCTAATGAGATATAAAATAAAGGGGACCATTTAATTTAAATATTTCCCACAAGCTATAGACTATGCATTAATAAACTTAAATAATTAAATTTAGCTTTATAAAATAACTTTATTAATGCACAATAAATCATCTCACTGATAAATAAATATTCTTGTTGATTTTAAACAATTACCATTGATATGCCATTGTCACAATATGTCCATTCGTGCATAGACATAAACATATATGTATAATCAAGAGCCCGCATATCAATACTAAAATCCACGTGTGGATCCCAATCTCGGTTCCAATATTCACATTCCTTTGACACCTAATGAGATTCTAAAACAATAGGTTTAGAACCTTCAACAACAAATGTCCAATTTTTAGAGTAGCGCCATGAAAAAAATATACACTGTAGAGGACCTATGTCCTTACCCTTTTGACAAATCATTATACATGCCATCCTTTCCTCCTAATTTTTAAATTCACAAATTTGACAAATATAAGGAGAAAGGAGACCAACAAGACCATGTCCAAGAGTTGTTCATGGATTGTATACATGTTGCTCGTAATGACATTTAATGCACCTCTTTCCACAAAGTCTTAGTGGTACAACCATGAAATTATCCCCAAAGGTGCCTCAAAACCCCTTAGAATGGCCTACAACTGAAACTACTTATGCCAAATGTCCTCTAAGTCCCTTTAATGTCTTGGTTATCCTACAACACCATGAGTAAATAGGATAATGACACATCATGCTATGAATGCTAGAAAGGGGATGTTACAGTACATGAACATATGAATAAAGATGAATAAGCCTTCAACACACTACCTCCAACAAATCTCCAAACATGAGGTTGTCCTTGAGTTTTTACCGCAAGACACAAAATTCGTAATGTCATCACTAATATTTCTACCACTAATCTATGACCCTTATTTTTTGATAATCCATTTGAACCACACACTATTTCACATAAGCAACATCAACTTGATCTTCTACGTATATTATCTTCTTTCTTGTAAACTTTAATTAGGTCAACCAAAGCATAGGACAAGCATAGGTCCTATCAAGTTAGCCACCAAAAGATAAATTTGGTGAACATGGTCCAATCCAAGAGGACCTAAAAATATCATAACATATATTTCACTACTTGATAAATATTTTACACACTATCACACATCTTCCAGGGTTAGCAACAACGTAATGTGTAGATACACCAAGCAACACATCACTAGTCATCCCAAAACACATCTTCTAGATAAATATTCATGGTGTTGATCCTCACATGACACGGTAGAATCCAAAAATAATGCAACACAATCTTCAAGATAGGAGAATACTCCCAAAAATTCATTGCAAGTTGAAGAACTACTTCTCTTGGCCAAACTAGAGTAACTACCTTGAAACAACACTCTGGACATAGTGCACCAATAAACAAATCATCTAGCAACATGTGGAGCACACTAAGAATTTCCTTAAACATCCAAAGGATTCTCAAATCATTTTCTCTTCTTCTTACTTCAAGATTGAGATGACATAGCATACATGATAGATTCACTTCACTCCAAAGATTCAAACACACAAATCATCACTATCACTACTTGCAGACAATGTACCAACTTCTAAAAATTGAATCAATACATAGTACAAACTGTTGGAATTATTTTGTTTGAGGTGTTGACATTCATATTTTTTCATTGATGTCAACATATGTTTCATTTGGATGCTTTAGAAGCTTCAGAAAGACTGGTTATCACAGGTACATGCAAGATTGACAGTTGTGTACAGACAGTGTACGATGTTTCAGCATATACAAGCATGAAGTCATGTAGAGGGAAGTATTTACACCTTATATCTAAGGTCATTAGATTTAATGTTACTATTTGCATGAGTTATATTTTTTTTGGTGAATATTGGTTACAGAGAAGTGACAAAGGATTATGACAAAGATGGTCTCTGAGTTTTTTGGATAACTTGAATGCGAGCATGGGTCATGTTATGCGAGCTTAAGGCATGATAGAAGATACATGGTAGAACACTCTTTATGATTCTTTGGTCACTGGATTCTTGATGATGTCATCTGAGGTGTGTGGATTAGCGAAGACCTATTTGGGGCCGACCACAAAGATGTAACGTGCTTAGTGAACGATGAGTGTGAATTAAGGATCTTGGCGCATCACTGATGATTTTAATTTTTTATTTACTTGTCTAAGGTACCGTCTGTATCTTAACAAGAGTCTATATAACTGTTTGTGCATTAGGGGAAGTCTTAATAGGCTTACCTAAGTGCTTATTGTAACTTGTATAAAGGAAAGAAGCATGTTGATGTGTATTGTGTGGATTGGATGATACGAGCATGTGGATGTGAGTTCTGCTAGATGTAGAACAATGATTATGTTTGTATTGCACTTCATTGGAACTTTATAGGCAAAGCAAGTTGCTATCAACCAGTTCACTGTTATAAGTATATTTTTATACTTCTCTTTGGACAGTGGATCCAAAAGGTGGGTTTAACCTTCAAAAGGCGGATTTAACCTTCACTTTAGGCAGTGTGCTCGGTCAATGAGCTCATCATTTCATTCAACTCTTAATAGGGTTGAGAAGACTCCTAACGGGGTCTGTCCATTAACAAGGACTTTTTACTAGATGCAATAATCAACTCCTAACAGGGCTAGATCTTCTAACAATGATACAATATTTCAAGTTCTTTATTTGTGGGTGTTAATTCCCACCGAGATTTTTCCCTTAACAGGGTTTTCCTTGACAACAAATACTTGTGTTATGGTGTTGTTCTTGAAGTGTTAAAATTTGCATCAAGTAGTTGATTTATGTTGATTAAGTGATATATATATCTGATGGAGATGATGAAGACCGAGTGATGTCGAGTATCAAGATTGTAGAAATGGTTAGATCAGTTATTGTTTTGTCATTGATGTCAAGAAATTGATTAATTGATTATTATTATGATACCATATCTTAAGATGAGAAGTTAAATGGGTGACAAATACAGATCATACAATGATGAAGTAATGATTATATAGTTGTTTTCTACTATATATTTGATGTTATCAAATTGGTACAATTGATTGATCAAGTCCGAAACTGCAATGAATTAAAGTTATGACTAAAAGAGTTACTTTACCAAGCTAGACAGAGTCAATCATAGAATGTTATGTGAGTCGGTCACAAGTTACCGACAAGTGAAATTCAAGCACCGAACAGTGAATAAAGTCAGTTACCGAGTTGCAAAGCAAGTTTTACTGAGTACATGATATCATTAATAAATGATGATAAAATCAAATTTAATACTAAGCGATGATGAGCTGGATGAGGAAATGAATTAAATGATGTTTGTTACAAGATCTACGAACGGGAAAATTCAATGAGAATATCTAAGGCAAGGATAAAGTGGTTAAAATTGAGTATGTAAGTTCCAATAAAAGTTTGAGTTTCGAGGTAAAAGTGAGATGGTTTACCGAGTTGTGAAAAATGAAGAAGACGATCGAACGAATGAGCACAAATGAAGGAAGATCAATTTAAGGAGATTAAGAGGCAAAAGTATGTCTATATAAAGGATGATAAATACACAGATAACAAGTTGTTAGAAAATTAAACAAAGAAGAAGGAGAAGCTGAAGAACAACATTTACCGAGCAGAACAGAGAAACAAAGTTTGAAGAATCTATAGTCTAAGAAAGAGATCAATGGAGTATGTGATGCTAGTATTCAACTGAGAATAAAGGATCTAACACAAGCAAAGGTATTTTCTATATTTACAAATCAAAGTTTATTGTTGCTTATTAATATTTGTAACAGAGAAATCTCTTAACTGAGTGGATTTAACAGTCCTATTTGTAAAACCTAGACTTAGGTGACATTCCAAAAGAGCGTTTAAATTCCTCTAACAAGGCCACTCCTAATAAGGTGAAGATATTTATAGATCTGAGGTAAATCCCCTAATAGGGTCACATTTAGCAAATATGTTTGTAATCTTTAACATGATAAGTTCTTAACTGAGCGTACTTCAGAAGGGTACAAATTTATTGTGGGTTACAATTCCCATAGAGGTTTTTCCCAAATTGGGTTTCCTCATTAAATCTACTGTCAACCGAGTTAAATCTAGTGTCAACATAGTTAAATCTAGTGTCAAATGAGTTAAATCTAGAGTTATATGAGTTAATCTAATGTTGCTAAGTTTGAATGATTGATTTACATATATGAGATGTATTGTTGCTTATGTTATTGAGTTTATTTGGTGAATTGGTTATTTATTGTATTTAGTATTACCGAGTGAATCAGAGAGTTCAGTTTTAAGTGTTTAAGTTTTGATTTTTCTGATTCACCCCCNTTCCCCCCCCCCCCCCCCTCTCAGTGAGATCAACAATTGGTATCAGAGCTAAGTTACTCTAAAGTGATAAGTTTTAAAGGACTTGACTCAAGATCTAAAGATGTATAAGAGGGAAGCACCAAAGTTGAATAGGGATAATTTCTCTACATGGAAAAGTAGAATGAGGTTGCATGTGACTGGAGTAGGAGAGTATGGACTTCACTTTCTTGATAATGAATATGTAGCACCGACTACTACACCTATGACTATCATTGAGCAAAGACAGAAATAGGAACACACACAAGTCATGATTGAGATTGCTTCTACACTTACCAACTAGGAATATGATGAGCTTGATGGTTGCACTACTTCGAAACAAAAGTGGTATAAGCTTATTTTGACCTATGGTGGAGATCAGCATGTTCAGAAGGCTAAAGCAGAAATCTTGAGAGGAAAATTTGACTCTATTAGGATGAAGGAAGGAGCGAACATAATATAGTATAGTAAAAGACTTAAGGAGACTATTAATTCTATCAGAGGAGCTGGTGGGATCATAAAGGAGGATGATGTTACAAGAAAAATGTTGAGAACCCTGCTACTATGTTATGCTATTTGTGTATCTGTTATACAAGAGCTAAGATCTATACCCCAGATGAATGTTTCACTCGATGTGATTATTGGTAAGTTAACTACATTTGAGCTAAATAATTTTGAAAATAGTTTGTCTGCTACTTCTAAGATTGAATCTACATTTAATTCTACTTTAAATATTGTAAAAGCTATGGAAGTTGCTGCTAGAGATGGATATTTGAGTAGTGGTAGTGAGAAATTTTATAGTTGCACTGAAGGTCTTGAAGATTTATTTATTGAATGTGATGAGAATGAAAGAGAATTTGAAGCTTTGTTGGCTAGAAGGCTAAAAAGAGGCAACGGAAAATACTGAGGTAAGTTGCCCTTGAAATGTTTTAATTATTATAAAGTTGGTCACTTTGCATCTAACTATCCAGAGAAAGATAAGGAGGAAAAGAAAGATAACAGAGATAAGGACAAAAGAGAAAACAGATTCAGGAGATATATAGACTACAAAAATAAGGGTAAGAAATATTTTCATATTGCTAATTAAGGACTAAGTTATGATGATTCTTTTGATAGTGATGATGGAAAATAAGTTGTTTGTGTTGCTATAAAAGATGATTCCGATGAAGAAGAACCTAGAGCCCTAATATCACAAGTAAGTAAGAATGAAACATGGATTATAGATAGTGGTTGTTCACATCACATGACTGGTGACACACTTAAGTTTATTTCCTTGGAAAATCATGATCGAGGTTATGTTAGATTTGGTAATGATGCTCCATATCCTATGAAAGGAAAAGGATCTATAATTCTACTAAATAACACAAGATGTGATGATGTTTATTGGGTTGAAGGATTAAAGTATAATCTATTAAGTGTTGCACAGCTAAACAATACAAGTCATCGATTGGAATTTCAATATGGAAGGGTGAAAATATTTGATGAGAAGGATAATCTGATTGCTAATGGAGAAAAATCTAAAGGTAATTTAGTTTATCTTGATACTTCTATGAAGAGTTGTCTATTTTCTAAAGTTGAAGATGTTTGGTTATGGCACAAAAGGCTTTGTCATGTTAATTTTGACAACTTTATCAAAGTGAGTAATAAGAGTAGAGTAAGAGGACTACCAAGATTAGAAAAACCAGAGAATGCTATGCACAGAGAATGTTAGATGGGTAAGATGACTAAATCTAGTTTTGCAAGCAAGACTTATGTTACACAAGGAATTTTGGATTTACTAAATACTGATTTATGTGGACCCGTAAGGACAAAGTTATTATGGAGACATATATTTTATTTTATTTGTGGATGATTATTCTAGAATGATGTTTGTAAATTTTTTAAAAGAAAAATCTAATGCATTTCAAATGTTTAAGTGGTATAAGGCCCGAGTTAAAAAATAAATTGGAAGACAATTGAAATGTTTGAGATCCGACAGAGGAGGTGAGTTTACTTCTAATGAGTTTACATTATTTTCTAATGAGAATGGAATTAAGAAACAGTTGTCATCACCAAGGACACCACAACAGAATGGGATTGCTGGGAGAAGAAACAGATCTATTGTTGATTGTGCTAGGACATTGATGATTGAAAAGGAGTTTTATAGAACTTTTGGAGAAAAGTTGTGAGTACTGATGTTTATACATTGAACCGAGTACAAATGAAGAAAGGAACCAACAAGAAACCTTATGAAATATGGTATGAACATAAACCAAATATTAGTTACTTTAAAAATTTTGGGAGCAAATGCTATATTCTGAAATATTCTAGAGAAGGAAAGTTTGATTCAAAAGGAGAAGAAGGGATATTCTTAGGATATTCTACAAGTAGTAAAGCTTACAAATGTTTGAACAAGGTTACTAACAAAATGGTTGAAAGTGTAAATGTAAGAATTGATGAATTTGAAGAAAGGAATGATGAAGATAATAAGAAGGAACCAGAAGATTATGAGAAGGTTGTATCTGTACAACATGATGCCCCCGATACCTTACTAAGAGCACCTACCAAGGAGGAAGATGAACAAGGATTTCCACAATTGAATGTTGATATTGAAGAACCGAGAGCTACCGAGCCTATTTTGACAAAGTATGTGAGATGACACCATTCCCCGAGAAAGATTATTATAAATAAGGACATTAGAGTGATGACCAGAAGCAAGGTAAGAGACAGTACATGTTTGATCTCTACATTTGAGCCTAAGAAAGTTAGAGAGGCACTAGATAATGAAGATTGGATGAAAGCAATGAAAGAAGAGTATGATAAAATTGAGAAGAACAAGACATGGACATTAGTACCCAAGCCCAAAGATAAAAATGTTATTGGTACTAAATGGATTTTCAGAAACAAACTAAATGAGCATGGAGATGTTATTAGAAATGAAGCTAGATTGGTTTGCAAAGGTTATGCACACGAAGAAGGTATTGACTATGGAGAGACTTTTGCACCTATTGCTAGACTGCAAGGAGTTAGAATACTTCTAGCTTGTTCTACTTACAAAGGATTCAAGGTATATCAGATGGATGTTAAATCTGCATTTCTTAATGGGATACTTAAAGAAGAAGTATATATTGAGAAACCTAAAGGATTTATTGAGAACACAAACAAGAATAAGGTATGTAAGTTACATAAAGCTTTATATGGTTTGAAACAAGCACCCCAAGCATGGTATGAGAGATTGCACTCTTATCTAATCAAAATAGGATTTTAAAGGACAAGTGATAATAGTAATGTTTACTTGAAATGTGTCTGTGATAATAAATTTTTGATTGCTGAAATTTTTGTTGATGATATCATTTTTGGAGGCAATGACACTTTATGTAAAGGATTTGTTGATGAAATGAGAAAAGAGTTTGGGATGCCAATGATTGGAGAGATTAAGTTCTTTCTATGTATATAGATACAACAAGTTACTGGAGGAATCTATATTACACAAGCCAAGTATATCAAAGAGCTTCTTAAAACTTTTGGTATGGAAGATTCCAAATCTGTTGGAACACCCATGGTTACTGGATGTAAATTATCTAAAGAGGATGAAACACAAGAGGTGGATAATACTCTTTATCAATCCATGGTTTGTAAATTGTAGTATGTTGTTCACAACAGACCTGATTTAACACACACTGTTGGAATTGTTGCAAGATTTTCTTCTCATCCAAAGGAAACACATATGTCTACAGTAAAAATAATTTTGAGATACTTGAAAGGTACAAAAGAGTTTGGTTTATTATACAAAAATGGAGGTACTTTTGATTTTCAAGTATACACTAATGTAGATTGGGATAGAAATGTTGATGACAGAGAAATTATTAGTGGAGGCGCATTCTTTCTAGGTGAAAGATTGGTTACATGGCTGAGCAAGAAACAAATTTGTATTTCACAGTCTACTACCGAGGCTGAATATGTTGTTGCTGCTATGAATTGTGCAAACATAGTATGGATTAAGAATTTACTTGAAGGTATGCAAGAAGAGATCACAAATCTAGTAACTATTTTTTGTGATAATACAAGTGCTATTAATATATCAAAGAACCCGGTTATGCATTCAAAGAACAAGCACATTTCTATCAAGTATCACTACTTGAGAGAACAAGTTCAAGAGAAGAATGTGAAATTGGAATATGTGAATTCAAAGGAACAATTCACTGATATCTTTACAAAGCCACTACCTAAATATGCTTTTGAGTATCTCAGAGGTAAATTATGGGTTCTCCCCCTATCCAATATTCACTAAAGAGCACAAGGCATGTTGCATCAATTCTATATTTCATTAGAATATCTATTTCTAAATTGATGTTAGTATGACACACTTTAGGTGATTCCTGAAGTTGTGAAATTTTTTTTGTGTGTAATTTTTTATAAGTACATGTCAGGTATAATCCACTACTGGAACAAGTTTTCAGGAGTATGACTTTTTGGCATT
This sequence comes from Thuja plicata, assembly GCA_018584345.1. Classification (NCBI taxonomy): domain Eukaryota; kingdom Viridiplantae; phylum Streptophyta; class Pinopsida; order Cupressales; family Cupressaceae; genus Thuja; species Thuja plicata. The sequence goes on along the minus strand of MU225407.1, from coordinate 21,690 downwards.
TTTGTCAAAGAGGGAGAGAATGAATTGATGACATTTATCCTTAAGGGAGATATTGATATTGAGAGAATGGATTGCTAATATTTACTAAAGAAGGAGATTCAGAATGTATGTTACAAAAACATAATATTTATCCAAGTGGGAGATTCAGATAAGAGATCAAAGTGGAAATAGAAATATCAACTCAGAGAGAGTACAACTATGTATTTGAGAGATGTCATCATCAATTGCTATAGCATTGTTATAGTGATTGCCATCAATGTCAAAGAGGGATATTGTTGATTAACTGATACATATCTGATGGAGATGATGAAGACTGAGTGATACTGAGTATCATGATTGTAGAAATGGTTAGATCAGTTGTTGTTTTGTCATTGATGTCAAGCAATTGATTAATTGATTTTTATTATGTTACCATATCTTAAGAGGAGAAATTAAATGGGTGACAAATACATATCAAAAAATGATGAAGTAATGATGATATAGTTGTTTTCTACTATATATTTGATGTTATCAAATTGGTATAATTGATTGATCAAGTCAAAAATTGTAATGAATTAAAGTTATGATTGAAAGAGTTACTTTATCAAGCTAGACAAAGTCAGTCGGTAGAAAGTTATGTGAGTCGGTCACAAGTTATCGAACACTGAGTGAAAGTCAAGCACTGAGCAATGAATGAAGTCAGTTACCAAGTTGTAAACCAAGTTTTACCAGGTACATGATACTGATAATAAATGATGATATGATTGAAATTAATGTGAAGCGATGATGAGTTGGATGAGGAAATGAATTAAATGATGTTTGTTACAAGATCTACAAATGAGAAAATTCAATGACAAGATCTAAGGCGAACATCAAGCGGTAAACCTGAGTATGTAAGTTCCAAGAAAAGTTCAATTTTTGAGGTAAAAGTGAGATGGTTTACTGAGTTGTGAAAAATGAAGAAGATGATCGAACAACTTAGCGCAAATGAAGGAAAATAAAATTAAGGAGATTAAGAGCAAAAAGTATGTTTATATAAAGGATGAGAAATACACAAAGAACAAGTTGTTGACGATTTAAACAAAGAAGGAGAAGTTGAAGAACATCATTTACCAAGCATAATAGAGAAATAGAGATTGAATAAGCTTCAGTCTAAGAAAGAGATCAATGGAGTATGTGATTCCAATATTCAATTGAGCATAAAGGATATGACACAAGCAAAGGTAGTTTCTATATTTACAGATCAGAGTTTCTTGTTGCTTATTAATATTTGTAATAGAGAAATATCTTAACCGAGTAGATTTAACAATCCTATTTGTAAAACCTAGACTTATGTGACATTCCAAAAGAGTTTATAGAGACCTCTAACAAGACCACTCCTTATAGGGTGGAGATCTTAACAGATCTAAGGTAAATCCCCTAACAGGGTCACATTTGACAAATGTGTTTGTAATCTTTAACAGGATAAGTTCTTAACCGAGCGTACTTCAGAAGGGTACATTTTTATTGTGGCTTACAAATCACACAGAGGTTTTTCCCAAATTGGGTTTCCTCATTAAATCTGGTTTCAACAAAGTTAAATTTGGTGTCAACATAATTAAATCTGGTGTCAACTGAGTTAAATCTAGAGTTATATGAGTTAATCTGATGTTGCTAAGTTTGAATGATTGATTTACATATATGAGATGTATTGTTTCTTATGTTATTAATTTTATTTGATGAATTGGTTATTTATTGTATTCAGTATTATCAAGTGAATAAGAGAGTTCAGTTTTAAGTGTTTAAGTTCTGATTTGTCTGATTCACCCCCCCCCCCCTCTCAGTGGGACCAACAATTTATAAGTTTAAATTTTAAATATTTGGCATACAATCGATTCACCCNTGATTTGTCTGATTCCCCCCCCCCCCCCTCTCAGTGGGACCAACAATTTATAAGTTTAAATTTTAAATATTTGGCATACAATCGATTCACCCCCTCTCACTTGTATTATTACTAACAATTGGTATTAAAGCTTGTGGTCCTCTGAGAGAAAGCTTAACCGTTTGAGGTGATTCTAAGATGGCTTACTATAGGAAGGAGAGTCCAAAATTAGATGCTAAAATATTGACAGTTAGAAGAACAAGATGAGAACTCATCTAATCTACTTGGGAATTGATTACTGGATGATTACAAAGAAGGATTAACCAATCAAGGAAGAAGATGAATTAGGAAATGCTATTGATGAAGAAAAGAATTTTTTTCTTGCAATATGGTTGCAAGAGAAGAACTAATAAGCGCGCTCTCTGAGGTAAAATTTATAGAGGTTAAAGATCTTGATTCAACTCAAAAGATTTGGACAAGGCTAGAGGCTCTATATGAAGGAGATTAGTACACTAAGCAGGCAAGAATACGGAATTGGAAGGCTAAAATGGAGAATCTAAGGATGTGAGATGATGAGAATATCAGAGCATATGTACAGAGGATTATAGAGCCTGTTACTAGAATCAGAACTCAAGAGGCACATATATTGAAGATGAAGTGATCACAAAGATTATTAGATCCTTGACACCTACCTACAAGACTAAAGTGCAAGAAATAGAAGAGATCATACCACTGACAAAAAATTTCAACAAAGAAGTCTTGATTGCTAAGTTGACCACCTTTAAGACTGTAGAGCTACATGATGCATTACCCAAAGTAGATTCTACATTCAAGGCTATTGTTCATAATGACAAAAAGACTTTATCAAGCCTTACGAGCACTAGCAAAAGTAATAGACATGAAGATCTTGGAGAATATGTTGATGAGTGGGCAGAGACTGAAGAAGAAGAAAAGAAGCTGGATGAACTTGTGGCTCTAAGAGAAAAAAAAAAGGAAAAGAGAGGTAAGGATACATTTTTTTAGGAATAAGGTGTCTCAACCTTGTATATTTCCTTACATTTGATATTATTTGTTTTGTAATTAATTGTTTGCAAATAATGTATTTAAGTTTGATATCCGTTCTGTCATTTAGTTGAGTGAACATGTTGTGTTTTCACTCCACTTGGAAGATGACAAGGATGGTCAAACTTGGTCTAGGTGGATCTAGGCATCCCTTTCTTTGGTAGAGGTTATTTTCCAAATGTCAGAACTTTAGACAATGTGTAAGGTAATCATGACTGAAACAGTTATGACAGATTCCTATGACGATCATTAATATTTGTAAGAGCTAATTGTGAAAGATTCGATGATGGGTGAAGACATGCAAGACATGTGGCAACTAATCATGTTGAGTACTGTACACTCTTCTAAAAAAAAATTGGGGTTCCTATTTTTTCAGAGAATGGTAAAACCCTAATACGGTTATCTTTGGAATTTGCCCTAAAAAGGGAAGTGCATGATATAAGCATTTTAGGGTTGCAAATCACTAAGAGAGAAGTTAGTGTATTGTTGGTATGCTTTTATGCTGCTGGATTTGTCTTCAAGTGTTGATTATCTCTTGAAATAACTTGCATTGCAAGTGTATTGTAAACAACAACAATTTTGATTAATACATTATGCAGTTTTTGGAGTGCTGGGGTTTTTTACTGAAAGGTTTTCCCCAGGGTAAATCATTGTGTCATTCTCATTTTTCTATATATACATGTTATTGCAGCAACATCTAAGTTAATTATATTATCATTCTATAATTGATAAGGGTTAAATCTGAATTTTCCCGATCCTCTCCTCAAGAGTTTAGTGCAGGGAATTGTTTTCTGCACACTTGGTTTCCTTTCAAATTTGAAGGAAAATTACCCTTCAAATGTTTTTCTTGTTATAAGATTGGTCATTTTGCATCTAGATGTCCTATAAGGGTTCCTAAGCAAAAGCCTAAATTTTATAAGTCTAATTACTCCAAGGATGAGGAATCCTTCTATGCTAGTGAAGGTATGTCTGATGACGATTTTGTGAATGATGGGAATGAAATTGGATTTATTTCTATTGAAGATGATGAAACTATTCATGAAGAAAAATCTCTAGTCTCGCATGTCGAAAAGAAATCAGAATGGATCATTGATAGTGGTTGTTCACATCATATGACTAGCGATAAAGATAAATTTGTTCAACTGAATAGATATGATGGTGGTGTAGTCATATTTGTTGATAACACTCCTAAGTTGATCATTGGAGTAGGTTCAATCTCTCTTGATGGTAAAACCAACACTGATGATGTTTTACTTGTTGATGGACTTAAACACAACTTGTTGAGTGTTTGGAAGCTTGTAGACAAGGGATATCATTTACAGTTCATGGATGGAAAATGTACTCTTAGAGGTAAATCTGGAAACTTGATTGCATCAGGTACTAAGTCATGAGGTAATGTGTTTGAGCTGAATACTACAAAGGCAACTTGTTTTATTGTGAAGGTAGATGACAATTGGTTATGGCATAGGAGGTTTTATCACATAAATTTTGATAATATTGTAAGGGCCAAAAACACTAATGCAGTGAGAGATTTTCCAAAAATCGTGAAGCCTACTAACACTATGTGCAGAGAGTGTGTGATGGGAAAACAAACTAAGAGCAACTTTCAGAGAAAATAATTTTTAGCAAGAGGAAAGTTGGATCTGGTACATACAGATCTTTGTGGTTCTACAAGGACTATATACTACTATGGCGAAAGGTACTTTATACTTTTTATTGATGACTATTCTAGGATGACGTGGGTTGTATTTCTCAAAGAAAAATCTGAAGCATTTGATAAGTTCAATATTTTCAAAGCAAAAGTTGAGAATGAATCAGGTCTTAAGATAAAATATTTGAGGTCAGAAAAAAGTGGAGAGTTTACATAAGATTTGTTCAATGATTACTGCAAAAATCATGGGATATACAAATAGACTCCTACTCCTAGGACACCTTAGTAGAATGGGATAGCAAAAAGAAGAAACAAAACTGTAGTCGATGTGGCTAGGACAATGTTGCTTGAAGGTAATGTATCTCATATGCATTGGAGAGAAGAAGTCAATACTTTTGTCTACACTTTGAACAAAATTCATATCAAAGAAGGTATTGATAAGACACCCTATGAACTTTGGTTTGGATATGCTCCTACTATAAAATACTTCAAAATATTTGGTAGCAAGTGTTATATCAAAAGAGACGATGAAATTGGAAAGTTTGATGCTAGAAGTGATGATGGAATTTTTGTTGGCTATTCTACTAGAAGTAAGGCTTACAAATCTTTCAATTTGACATTAAGAAAAATAGTTGAAAGTGTTAATGTGAAAATTTATGAGAGGTTTCAGATTGAGAAACCAGATAATGAGAAGAATACTGAAAATCAAGAGACAACAAATTCTTGAGATTCAGACATGCTTGGATGAGCCTATAGAAGCACCAAAGACACCAAGGTATGTTAAGATGAATCATCTAGAGAATCATATTATTGGTGATGTTATTAAGGGCATGATGACATGGTCTAAAGTTAGAAATGAGATTTGTTTGATTTCACAAGTAGAACCTAAGACTACTGATGAGGCATGCAAAGATGAATCTTGGATTAAGGCAATTTAGGAAGAATTAGATCAGATAGAGAAAAAAAACACTTGGGAATTGGATCCTAGACCTAAGGACAAGAATGTAATTGGAACTAAATGGTTTTCATAAACAAAATAGGTCAAGAAGTCATGGTTGAAAGAAATAAGGCTAGATTGGTCTGCAAGGGCTATTCACAACAGGAAAGTATAGAATTTGAAGAAACATTTGCACCTACTGTGAGGTTAGAGGCAGTGAGATTTTTCCTTGCTTATGCAACACATAAAGAATTGAAGGTATATTAGATGGATGTGAAGTCTGCATTTTTGAATGGTGATCTAGATGAAGAGGTCTACATTGAGCAACCTGTTGGTTTTCTTTTGAAAAATGATAAAGACATGATTTGTAGGTTGAGAAAGGCATTGTATGGACTAAAACAAGCACCTAGAGCATGGTATGCTTGTCTAGATAGGTATTTATTGCATCTTGGTCTCAAAAAAGGTAATGCAAATAGTAATCTATATTTGAGAACTAGTGAAGATGGAATCTTGATTGTTGAAGTCTTTGTGGATGATATAATCTTTGGAGGAAATGATGAAATGAGTAACAAATCCTTTGAATAAATGAAAATTGAATTTGAAATATCTATGGTTGGTGAAATGGAGTTCTTCCTTGGTTGCAAATTGCTCAAAGTAAACATGGTATTTTTATTTCTCAAATCAAGTATATTAGGAGTTGCTAAATAAGTTTGGGATGGAAGATTGTAAACCTGTTGGAACACCTATGGTTACCGGATGCAAGCTTACTACTACTAATAAATCTCAAAGCGTTTTTAAGAAAAAATACAAGTCCATGATTGGAGGTTTGCAGTATTTAACTCACACTAGACCAGACATAGCTAGTACAGTTGGAGTTGTTGCAAGGTTTCAAGATGATCCTAAGGAGACTCACCTTGTTGCAGTTAAAAGGATATTCTGATATTTGAAAGGGACACTGGAATATAGTTTATGGTATGAAAAGTTTGATGATTTTACATAACTTGCTTATACTTATGTTGATTGGGCAGGAAGTGTTGATGACAAAAAATGCACTAGTGGTGGAGCATTTTTTCTTGGAAATAGGTTGGTTTCACAGTTATGTAAGAATCAGGACTGTATAGCTCAATCTACTACTAAATCAAAATATGTAGCTGTTGATATAAATTGTACACAGATTGTTTGGATGAAACATATTCTAAAGGACATTGGGATAACCCTTGAAGATCCAGTGGTTATACATTGTGATAATACAAGCACAGTGAGCATGTTAAAGAATCATGTTATGCATTCAAAGACTAAACAAATTTCAATCAAGTATTACTTTTTGAGAGACAAGGTTGCAGAAAAGGAAGTCAGATTGGAGTACATCAGTACAAAGGAGTAAATAGTAGATATATTCACTAAACCTTTGCCAAAAGATGCCTTTGAGTATCTTATAGGTATGCTTGGGGTGAGAACCCCTCCTTGTGAGAAATAAATGATGCATGAATGTATTAGTATAGTAGTTATTAGAGCTATATTATCCTCTAGACTTGATGCTTGGATCTACTCCTCAGGGGGAGCGATCAAAAAAACACAACATAACATATTTGGGTGATCAAGCACCTGGTTTGTTGTAGGTATGAAGATTTAAAAAAGCTACACCTTGCAGAGGTGGGATATGCAGAAAAGGAAAAGAGATATGGCACCCTTTTCCATTGATGTCAAAGGGGGAGTGATATAAGTGAAAAATCCCTATTATCTTAGGGGGAGATGTGAAGAGGATATTGAGAAAGTTGTATTAAGAAGGCTACTTTTGGGTTTATGAATTTTCACATATGTTTCCATCAATGTCAATGGTGGAGATTGTTGGAATTGTTGTTGTTTGAGGTGTTGACATTCATGTTTTGTCATTGATGTCAACATATGTTTCAGTTGGATGCTTTAGAAGTTTCAGAAAGACTGGTTATCACAGCTACATGAAAGATTGATAGTTGTGTATGGACAATGTACGGTGTTTTAGTGATGAACTATAACTGATTGAATGTTTGAAGTTGACAAAGTTGATGATCACCGAGATGCAGCAAGTTAATGCAAGACACTAAATCAGTCAATGTATTGTATTGTCATTGATGTCAACTTGATATGGTATGATTTATCATATACATATTATCACAACACTTAAACATCTGAAGATGTAACCACCTGAATTTGGTTTGTTCCAACTATGGACCCTATTTGCCCTAAGTGTGATCATACCCTCGATTATGTCCAAACGACCCTATTACTGCTTGGCATAATTCTTTAGATCTATTTAATGTCCTAGGTGATTTTTATCACTGAATTATATTAACTAATATAGCCATATAATTTAAATCAATTCAAATCATTTAAATCATATCAAAATCAAACATGGCTATAGTATTTAATTATAAAGGAATTAAATAAATCCCTAAATCAATTACCCACTTGCAAATAACCCATTCCCCTAGCCTATTTAATTTAATTAAAATG
>MU225406.1:35878-48325 GCA_018584345.1 Thuja plicata | reverse complement strand
AAATCATACATACTGGTATGCACAGATTACCTGACCAAATGGGTCGAAGTCAGAGAAATGAAGCATGCAAGAGATCATAAAGTTGCTGAATTTCTGTATGAAATTTTTTTTACTAGATATGGCATGCCAAGAGAACTTGTTACTGATCAAGGTACACAATTCACCTCCAATCTGATAACAGAGCTCATGAAGGAATATAATATTAGACATCAAAAGTCAAGCCCCTATCACCCCCAAGCCAATGGACAAGCAGAAGTAACAAATTAGGAAATAGAAGCAATTTTAACAAAGACAGTTCATTTGCATCGCCAAGATTGGAGCAGCAGACTATCAGAAGTCGTCTGGGCATATAGAACAACATGGAAGACTACCACATGGTTCACACCATTTGAAATATTATATGGTAAAATAGCAATGTTACTGATCAATTTTGAACACAAAAAATTAAGAACAACACTGGAGTTAAACATTGATCTTCCTGCAACACAGAAGGAGCGATTGCTGCATCTCAACTCTTTGGATGAAATGTGCAAGTCTGCCCTGCAATGCACAAAAATTGTCCAAAAGAAAATAAAATAGTGGCATGACTCCCATATCAAGAATAAGTAGTTCACAGTTGGAGATTGGGCATTGTTATATGATTCCAGATTCTAGGAGATACCAGGCAAGTTGTAGACATGATGGTTGGGTCCTTATGAAATCAACCATGTATTTACAAATGGAGCAGTCCAGTTGACCACAATTGACCCTATTCAATTCAAGCTATTAGTCAATGGCCATAGACTAAGGTTGTATCACCAGCCATAGACGAAAGAAGACTTCTTGTAGCAGTTCAAACAACCAGTTTTAAAGGATCAACTAGTAATACTTCCTGCAGCAGAGGGTGTCAACCTTCTTCCTACAGCTCTTCAATGAAAATTCCTTCGAAGCATGACCATAATAAAAACTTTATGATCACATAAAGTTTAAAAGTCCTCATTCACTTTCTATATTCTTCTTTTTCAACCCACTTCATTTCTTAATCTTCCATCCACTCACATTCCATGTCATCATATTTCTATACTTTCAATAAAGAGATAGTGCGCTGACGTATGCGAATGCCGATGCCATCATTCCACTCTCACCAATATTTCTTGCCACGTGTGATGATCAATTACCAGGTATGAGATTTTCAAATTTATTTCCATTTTTAGCACATGTATTTAGTTGGTTATATCGAATACTGCAATAAATGTATCATTGTCACCTTCAATCTAGTTATGTACCTTCTGCCAAGTCTGACAAGTGAGGACACTTGTCAATATTTCATAGGGGGTAGGGAAGTGTGCCAATTTCCAAAAGTGTCATTTCTATTTACTCATTAAAAGATCCCCAAATCTGTACTTTGGCATAGTCTTAATTAAAATCCAGGTGCTGCATCACACAAGTGTCAAATTGTCATACCTTTATTCTGAATAAACCCCTAACTGTCAGACTAGATGTGACCCATTATTAAAACCCACTCTCGCATGAAAATTTATGATTCATTCTATTAAAATACATTATTTTTTTCCATATCAAGAAACCAAAAGAGTTTGAAAGAGGGTCTGTGGGTTTACATAAAGTAGTCTACAATTTAAAAAGAAGCAAAGCAGAGGTTAAGTAGAGCAAAGATTAAACAGAGAAAAGGTTCAATTAGGTAAAGAAAATGGGAGGTCAATTGTAGCAGCATGAACCAGTGGCTCATAATATTTTTCTAGCTGACGTAGAGGCCGTAAGAAGATTTAATGCCTATGGATGGCTGGGGTATTTCTTAAAATTGACAGAGTTTGATGATGAAGTAGCAACAGAAATTTTGAACATATTTGATGAGGGCCACACAACGGTATGGGGATTGCCAATTGTTGCAATAGAGGAGTGAATAGTAGAAGTGACTGGTTTTCCAGTAGCAGGGGAACATTATCCCAATGCCCATGATGCCAGGTCAGCCAGGGCTCAATTCACCCTACCAGGAGACCCTCCATTGGAAATCACTAAGCAGGGATGCAAAAGGATGTCCATTCCTCCACCATACCACGAGTTGGCTATGCACATTATAAGGTATTTCACCTATGAGGGACAATTCTCTAATTTACATGCATATTATTTTAAGCTGCTTAGTTATATATGACATAATATTCCAGTGAATGCACCCAATTTTCTGTTTAATATGTTGTGCATTAGTGCCGAAGAAACCCAAAAAGGGAAAGACAACTCTGTTACTCACCATTCCCTGATTAAATTACTCATAGAAAGATCTCTTAGGGATGCCTCCCCTATGGCATGGGCAGATTTCATCTATCATAAAACCCTTCAGCCCCAAATTTCCCCTAATGTGCAAGATAACCAAGATAATGCAGTCTCCCCTGATTCAGTTGCCGAGAAAAATACCCAAGGGGCAGAACCTGAAAACTTACAAGAAAAGGTGCCTTTAACCGCTCACATGATCAAGATACCTTCTGCTACTAGAACAAAAGGAAAATGTAAGTTGGAAGGAGAAACTTCGGTTCCTGCAGCTGAACCTCAAAAACCTCAAGTTTCAAGAAAGAAGAAAATGAAATCAATTCCTGCAGCCACTACTCTTACAGCAGAGACCACAAAAAGGGATAGTAAGAAAAGGGCCGTAGAAATTGAGGAAATACCTATAAGAAGAAGCCCTAGGATGAGAGGGTAGATTCCTAAAGTGTCCAACAAAAGCCAGCCCTCTTTCCCCAAGAAATTTAGAGAGGAAACTCCTATCCATGTTATTCCCGATGACTCTCCCAATCAGCCTAAGATGCCTGACATTCTTCAAAATTTGGAAGAGGAATGTGGTAATGAACCAAATGTATGTAAGAATGACCTAGGAATCAGCCATCAGGATGTTCCAACTTAGGAGGAAGAAACCTTTATAGATCACCAGCCGGCTTGTGCAAGAAATGCTTTAGTTCCCTACAAATGAACTTGGTTGATAAACTTCCTAGAGCAGTCATATAGAGAGCAGAGAAAGAAGGATAATCAGGATGGAAGCAGTGATTCAATTACCCTACAAACACTTATCTTCCACTTATATAATAATCATCTAATGACAACCACTCTATGGGGGGAAGAAAAGAAGAAACTATAGAAAGAAATAATGGAACAAAGAGACGAAATTGCAGGTTTGAAAGATCAGTTGACAAAATAGAAACAAAGAATGGACCATGCTCTTAAACTAACTGGCCAGGTCATTGCTTGTAGACCTCCACCCAAGGTCTATACTATCTATCTCAAAGAAAAATTCCTTCTGTTCCAATTGATGATGACCCTCAATGATATAAATACAGAGTTGAAATCAGCCCAGGAATTCTATGGGTTATACCAAACACTTCCATCTTGGCAACAAAACCTACTCTAAGAGTTATACGTGCATAATTCCATCATCCCCACATAGACTAAATGGAATCCCCTTCCTTACATCAGGGATATACACCTAAGGTTTCTGATGTCATGGATGCACAATGAAGCCAACTATGATGGGCAGTTGGGGAATTACAGAGATCTTGAGAAGACAAAACCCCTACCATTAAGAGAAGAAAGCAGTCAGCCAGAAGTATTCCTGAGGGATTGGTTTAGACTGACATATGGGAACGTCAAGAAGGAAATAAGGGATAAAATTTTTAAACTTAGAGCAGAATTTTATGCAGAATATGACAGCATGTCCTACATTGTCTTCTAAAGAGCCCTAACCGGTGCAAAAACTAGATGGGGTAGATTATCAGAGGTCTTTAAAAGATCAGAACCACATAGCCCCATTAACCTTGAAGCAGATATACACCGGGCACCAAAGTACATAGCATTGGGTAGACAAATCAGGTAGGAGCTCTGGTGTCCACTCATAATGCAACCACCCATGCTCCTATGGCCCTTGTATGATATCAACACTACCAAACTTGACAAGATGCAGGAAGATCACAGAAGGGAAGTTTGGGAAAGAACAAGGGGATTCTACTACTCCTTTAAGAGCCAGAGGAGGGGAGGAACTAAAGTTGGTGACTACAGGTCAATTTCCAAAAGGTGCAATGCTTGAGGACAAGCATTTGAGTAACCAAGGGGTAGATGATAAGGCTAAATTATTGCCTTTGTTTTGTATTATTTTAATACTCTATTCTAGTTTTTGTTAAAACTTTTGAGAGCCTAGCTAGTCAAAACTTGTGATAAAAGTCCAGATAAAACTATTAAACCATGGGTAGATGTTTTTGACATACTTTGCTAATATTATACATATAATGTAGTATTTCATAAAACCATCAGAATATATGTTCTAACATCTGGATATTTAATTTGATTAAGCTTGTTGCATGAATATTTCCACGTCATAACTAACTTGGCAGGAGAGAAGTGGCTGGAGAGTGGTCGACAGTATTCAAAGAAGACCATTGAAGACCAGCTATGGTGGAGTGATCATTACAGCACCAGGAAAATATGGCTGCTACAATGGAGCCATTATTCCAAGATGCGGGGATGTAGTGCACCTATATTCCCTCTACACTTAGTACGTTGAATTGGTCATCCGAGTTTCATTACCCACACCGTGGGCTGTTGTATTTCCATATTATTCTCTAACATGTTTTCAGCAAGATGGTTTTCCTTTCTATTTTGTAATAATGTTCGATCCTCTATATATAGGGATGGGACCGATAGTTTGAGAGATAGAAATTACAGAAAAGGTTTTGGAAGAATACTGTTGTATTTTCACAGCAATCTATTTCAAGTTCCATGTCTTGTTTTTATGTAATGAGTTTTTGAAATGCAATGAAATAGTTCTTGCTTTACATTCTGTGTTCATAGTTTAGCATAAACTGACCAAGGGGGCCCACTTGGGAGGTGGAATAGATTAGAATAGAATAGATTTCATTTCTAGCATTTTCAAGCATTCCCATTATTTCAAATAGAAGTTACAATTTCTTCCTGTAGCATCACAACTTGTGAGTGTTCCTGCAGCATCTAAAAGAATAGTTATAATGGATGTTTTAGGTTGAAATCTTAGGTTCCAGTAGAGTTGCAATTTCTAGCATTCATTCTAGTAAGAAGATAAATGTATTCTTTTCCTGCAGCACTAGTGTAGGTTTCTTTTATGCATTTTTACCTTCCTGCAACATAAGCAAAATGACTCCTTAAGGAACCTAGTGCACATACCGTGCCGACCATTTCAAGTATACATCCCTGGGTTGACAAGTTAAATTCACCTCATAACGGGAAAAATATTCCTTAGATTGAATGAACCATTCCTAAGAAAGGCCTTGAGCATGATTATTATACACCTATTGTGAGGTTGTTCCCACCTTTCGACATTTTGGCCTTTGAAACACCAAAAGGGATGAGGCCACCCAAATTTTGGTGTTTTGGCCTCTAAAACATCAAAGTTGAGTGACATCACCCATGGGCTATAAACTAGCCTCAATCACTTTTTCATCGAACTTATTTCTTTTCCTCTTTTGCATTTTGGTTTTATTCCTCCCCACGTGCTTTCTATTTTTCTCGCCTCCTCGCTGGATGTTTCTAGTTGCTCCTTGAACTCAGCTCCTAGTGGTCATTGTCTTCCCCTCTCCCCACTTTTTGGAGGTAGGGTTTCATCTTCTTTTCCTGTTAATTCATTTTTTCATTTTCTTTTGCATCTGTTTAGGGTAGATTTTTAGCCTAGTCTACTCCTACTCCCTCCCAGGTCCCTAGGGTTTTGTGCCTGTGGAATTGCAGACAAGTCTCTCTCTCTTTTTCCCTTTTCTTTTCATTATTTTTTTAGAGTTAGGTTTTTTTGGCATCATGACCTAGCCATAGGTTTTCAGCCTCTGAAAGGCCGAAAACATCATTCCCCCTCAAACAATTTTGACTAGTGTATTTTGCACTTTCGGGAACGTCGGTGTTTCGGACCTATGAAACCCCCAAAATGCTGAAAGGCTAAAATAACTGAAGGCAAGGTCTAACTTCTCGGTGGTTTCAAAATTTTTGCACTCTGAAACTTTCTTCAAATTTTTGCACACTAAAAGTTTGAATGTTTTCATCAGCCCCAGGATCTTTCAAGATTTTAGGTTTTCGCACCCTGATTCTCTGCAAGAGTTTTGACACTCCGCAAGTCTGAAAGGAATTTCTTTGCCATTAACCTCATCCATCACATTTTTTTCTTTTGACAACCTGGCCTTTTTTTCATCATCCGAAAGGCTGAACTTCCAGAAAGGCAAAAAATAGCATTTCTAGCTACGTAAGAGCCTCTGCTTCTATTTTTGTTAGTTAGTTTGTCTCCTTTCCTTCTTTTTCTTTCAATAAAGATACTGGTACTTGAATTTTTACTTGCATAAATTCTTGAGAAAGGAAAAACATCCCCAATGAAGTGCCTATACAAGGGGAATCACCCCCTATCAAAGATCAAGAACAAACACATAAATATTATTGATGTTGACATTGGGAATGTGGACTAGCACCAGTTCTTAGTAAGGTGTTCCCAGCTAGCGGGAAGGTCCAAAGATTGTACCTCCCTGGTCCTCTCAAGCCTGGTTAATGCAGCAGCCCATCTAGTGGCAGTTGTGTCTTTCGAGCTGATCATGACCTTAACTAACCCCTACACATTAGATGAAAAGGTGGTTAAAAAATACATAATGACAGGTGGTATTGGACCTAAGACCAGAAAACATAGAAGAGGTCTTCCATCTCCAATAGGGAGTGGACAATTCTATTTTTTTGACATAGAAAAGGGGCTAAGATGGTTTAGGAACAAAATTAAGGATGCATATTAGATTGCAAATCAAGAATACCTCAAGTAGCCTCTCCCAAAGAAGAAACTGGACAAGATAGATCTCAGAAGGAGGTACTTGAAAGGTGACATCCAGCCACCGATGACATTAATAAGCCAAGTATATGGACTACCTTAGTCTATCCGACCTAAGAAATGGATGATAATATTAATAGATAATATTAGGAACTGCAAAGCCAGGTTCAATTGGGCCACTATCATAAGTGACAAATTGGATGAGCAACTGACTGCAGTTAAGCACAACCCAAAATTCTACATGACTACATATATAGTGGACCTATTAGCCGCATGAGTAGACTATTTGGGGCTCGCAAAAAGAGGAAACATCAATGAACCAATTGCATGGCCTCATATTATCTATCCACAACTAGTAAGAAGAGAAGATATGCTAGAAGATATCCCAGATTATAGGATAGTGAAAGACACTTTTATCTTTAGAATCATTAGATCCATAGAGGGTGACATTGCAAAGAGACTGTCTGAAGAAGAAACTACCAAAGTGAGGGCCATAGGGGATTATGACATATAGTTCAATACTTTCACATACATCCGAGTGGCAGGATCTACCTTGAACCCAAAGAAGCTACCCAGGTACCCATCTGAATGGGTAATCATCCTAGAAATGGCCAAATAGATTGCAAATGCATATGAGAACATCAAGCATAAGAAGAAGCACTAATGGGACTTCCCCATTTCCCTAGGCCCCTACACTCTCTAGGACCTGAAATCTATAATTCCTTGGCCTTTGAGTGGGACAAGTGCCCACTCCAACTAAATAAAACCATCAAGGTCTGATTTGACCCAATAGGCACATACATCCATATCATTAGCAAGTTTTACATCCACGATCCACACATTAAAGATCATTGGATAAATTGTGTGGATGACCATGAGGTAAGGATCCAGGATTACTGCAGGATGTCCCTCATACTAGCACAAGTAGCTCTAGAGATCAGTATTCTCCCAAGGTTTGGGAAAAGGATTCAAATAATGTGCTAGAGTCAATTTATACTCTGGAAAAGATATACAACATGCCTATCTTGAATGCAGAGATAGATAAGGATGAAAATGATGACATTGAATTTAGAAAAAGGCATGTCGTTAGGATGACTAAGGCATGGATAAATAGGCCCTATCAAATGGATCATATTCCCATAAAGACACTAATGGATCCACCACAGAAGGTAGATAAGAAACATGGAGAAAGGTCCATAGTGCCCCAATACAAGAAGGCCCCACCAAAAAAGTGAGGGACAATGTATGGGCATGGACATATAGTAGAGTATGGTCCTAATCCTAGGCACAAGGCCCCAAAAACTAGGATGACATGATAGATAGATCCTCTTATTGGATAATCATAGATCACCCAAGATGAAGGCCCTTCCACTTCTAGCCAATCTCCCCCTACCACTGGAGAAGGGAAGAAGACTTATAAAAGAAAGAGAACTTTCTCCTCTTTGTAATTGGAAGTTGTACAAGAGGAACTAGAATAGGAAGAGGCACCCTTAGTAAAAAGGATGAGATCTCAAGTGGAATCTCTAAGGAAGAAGGATATAACAAGGAAGAATACAAATGATCCAAAAGAGAAGGACAATCCTATGGATGCCCTAAGATCAGATGAGTTCCAGATATATGAATTTGAAGGCCTAGAGGGATTTTCCAACCAGGGGGAAGATACACCTGACTCAGAAATGGGAATTGACATCAGAACACCGACACTCATCTAGCCTCAAGGGATCCTTACTCTATGTCTGGCCCAATTCACTAATCCTACACTAAATGTGCCTATGACAAGAGTGGACTCCAGCACTATCCAAGGGCTAGAAACTCAAGATGTCACCACTGCCCAGAGTATAGCATGAGGTAATGTTGTAGGAGAGAGTTCAGCCTCAACTCCACTACCCCACATTTTGACTCTGCCATCCTCTCTCCCACCTCCCATTCCAACTCCACCACCTTCTCTCCTAATTCCCATGCCAACTCCACCTCCTTCTACTTCTACTCCACCACCTACTATGCCAACGCCTAATCCACCACCACCAGTTCCTTTGCCTTGATTCATCCCAACTCCCCAAGTTTTAGTAAGCACAAAATTTGTGTCTTTCTTCAAAACCACAGTGGGAGCCATGAAAATCCTTAATGTAGAAGTATTAATCAGTTCCTCAAGGGATGAAGGCTGAGATAGAGATGAAAAAGATACTACATTGGAAGAAGAGAAGGGAGAAGAAGAGAATAGAGAAGGATAAATCCATGAGGAATAAATGCATGAGGCAAAAGGTAGGGGAGAAGGTGAACATAGGGGAGATGCAGAAGAGGAAGAGACCCTTGAGTCATAAAGCTTGGCTTCGATCCTCGATATTGCCCCATATGAGCTGGTTACAACCTTTAGTAAACTTGCTTGGTTTACTAAAGAGATTCATCCATAGAGATGTACCTATACTGATGAAGAGGAAGGAGAAGACACAAGTATGACATTCCTAGGGTAGGTCTTCCATCAAGCAGATGTCAATATACCAAAAAGGACCATATCCTATGTCACTCAAGACACTAGGAGTTTCTCGAAGGCATGGGTGGTAGTTCCTTCTATTAGCACCTCTCAAGCACAAGTAACCCCTAAGGATTATATATTTGAGGAGGTAGACTTAGGGGAGCCAACTAGGTAAGGAAGTAAGACATTGACAGCCCTAGGGCTTAAGAATGCTCTAGGATTTATAAGAAAAGATGAAGAAACCATCAAGTCTTTAATAGATCAGAATGATGCTCTTTATAAATTTATTCATAATATGGTGGGTCTTATTGACCCAAGTTTCCTAGAGGCCTCATTACATGTCGTACTAGAAAAGAGAGCTACTCCAGACTTTCTAACAAATATGAACCCTTCCTTCATTCAGGCAAGTGTTGAATGGAAGAACGATTTTGAGTAGTATCAAGAAGGGGTTATCAGACTAGTTTTTAGGCCTTACAGATTCATTATGGTTGAAACTAAAAAGTTGATTGATCTGATGGAGAGTGAGGAAGGATTATATTCTAAAGTAACCAAATGGAAAGCTATCCTCCAAGACCTCAAGATAATCAAGAAGCAATGCTTCCAAATTCTGGTTAAGATATATTTGGGTAGAGAGTTAGACAAATTTGAAACCTGGATTAAGAGCATATCCAAAATAATTAAGGTTTGCAAAAATTTCCTAGCCTGCATACTAGAAAAACACAAAGAAGTTATGGAATGGGTAGAAGAAATATAAGGTTTCTTCATAGGTATTGGCCTAGAACTATACGGAGATCAACAAAAATAAGTCCTACGCCTGGAATAAGAGGTGATATAGAAATTCAAAGATATTCTGCCTGGTGTTAGCACCAAAGAGGCCATGCACCAACTATTATATTCAAAGGAACACATGCAAAGGATTTTTGAGCACGATGAAGAGATCAAGTTCTTTTCTTCTGAATTGACCATTTTAAGAGAGAAGTAAGAAAGACACATCAACAAATTGAAGAGGAAGGAAATCAAATATGAGGAAGTGAAGGAAATAGTGTAGAGGCTATGAGCTAATCATCTAGAAGTTTTCCCTAACTGACTGCTCAAAACCAGACAACCATTTTTGAGAAATGCAGTTTTTCATACTTAGCCATTTTTGCATAAGGCTAGTTTTTTGGCATTTTGGCCTTTCGGCCCTTTTAGCCCTATCAGGTTTTGGCCTTTTGGCATTTTTGGCATTGCAACCTCCAAAAGGGCCAAGATTTTAGGGTCTCTAGTTTTGGTTTAAGCACTTAGTCAAATTTGTAGTTGGCAAATTTTGGTGCAAAGGTTAGGGTCTGAATTTCTAGGCTTTTTTGCAGCAAGATCATGTTTTTGCATGAAATTTTAACTTTAGATGGATGCCTAACTAGAGTTTGTTTTTTAAGGACTAAGGGTC
Organism: Thuja plicata; assembly: GCA_018584345.1. NCBI lineage: Eukaryota > Viridiplantae > Streptophyta > Pinopsida > Cupressales > Cupressaceae > Thuja > Thuja plicata. The sequence continues at coordinate 37,627 of MU225406.1, read as the reverse complement.
CCCTATCAATTACCACCTTGAAGAGAATCACAGGTGAATATTTGAAGGGAGAACTCAAAGATTAAGAGGAAGACTTCAGTTGCATGCAACAAAACTCTAATTTATCTCTCTCTTGTTTCTTGGCGAGTTTGATCCCTTTTACATGGGAAAACTGATTGTAAATGGATTAAAAATCCATGCAAGTTGTTTAGTATAAGTTAGCAATAGTTTCTTTCAATAAAGATTTAGTTTTAGTTTATTTTCATTTCTTTTAGAGTCTCCGATTCCCTTATTTTGGCATTAAGAGTTTGTAGATAAAAACTCTATATATTCTAATAAAAAAAATGTAATAGGGTCAGATTATTGATGCAATAAATATCTAAAATTGGTGCTTGATTTATGTTATGATATTTTGTGCTATCTATGTGAAATTAATGAATGTGTTCATGCTTATTCATTCTTTTCAATGAGCCAATTGTTTTATTGTGTTTTGAATCTGCGTTTCTTTAAATTGGAGTTTGATGTTGTTCATCTACCTTGTTGTGATGAATGTATGGGAAAGATCATCTATTGGGCTCAATGATGAATCCATCTCGTGTGTGTGCACATCTTGGTGGATTCATGATTTTATAGGTTTTGAAAAACTTGTACAAGTGAATACATTTTCTCTCCAAATGATTGCATCCATTGAGTATAGAATTGTGACATGGTCTGATTTATACTTCGTGGGTTTGTTCCAAATCTCTCCATCATTCTATTCACAAGGGAGGTTCAACAACGGTTTATGTCTGTTAGGATTTCATTTTTGGAAGTTTACTTCATTCTTGTTACCCTACTCATTTAAATTTATGTCATAAATCTGAAAGTAATCATCTCTAAAAAACACCAAATTTGCATCCTTAGTTAATCACAATCTTTGATAAATTGGAAAATACAAAAAAGAACTAAAGTTGTTTTGTAGTTTTATGTCTTGAAAGGGACAACAAAGGCCTCCTCATGAACATTCACATTTATCTTCAACTGAGTAACCAAGCAGGTTGTACCATGACCCTGAAGAACCTTGGGAATAACTTCGTTATTCTTTCAAGAGAGGAAATCAAATCTTGAGATCCTAGCAATTGACTTGTGTAAAAACAATGGTCAACAGTAATGTCAAAGCTTTTGCAAAGTGAAGGTAAATGATAGACACTATAACTAATGATTATGTAATTGTGTTCATAGGAAACTATCATTCTATTGATGTAGTATATTTCTCTTTCCTTTCTTATTTCATCATGTTGTGCCAACAAAGCTCCAAGAAATGTTTCTATAGAAGATATATATAGAAGAAGAGATTTCCCTGGTATGGGTGGAATTGAAACAAGTGGAGTTTTTGAATTATTCCTTGATTTTTTTTAAGTTATTTTTAAATCCTATTATTTGTGTGACCTGATTAAATAGTTGTCTTTGTTTCAGTTTTCATACTCATTTGGATTGGTTGTTAAGGATATTTTAGTCCATCACTTTGTAAGGCAGAGTGTCAAACTGTATTAAGGTTTCTTTTAAGGAGAGAATTAAATTTGTAAGGTAGTTTTAGTGAGTAAAGGATTGTAACAGATTTGATAAGTATTTCTTCTTGTAGGAAGTGTGAATGGATTATATAGGGCATAGTCTAATTCAGTAATCATTTACAAGATTTACATTTGATATATCTTTGTTATTAAAGGTCTTTACATATTGAATGAATCCATGCCTATTGGATAAGGAAATGATCTGATATGTTAGATTATG
>MU225406.1:18114-30044 GCA_018584345.1 Thuja plicata | reverse complement strand
TATAAGGATCACAGAACCAAGGTAGACCATCAAGCATGAAATATTATGCCCCAAGGTTGAATTAGAAGAAAATAAGTGGGGTGAAAGTGAATGGAAGATAGAAGTTTGGAAGAGGTGGAAAGAAATGGAGTGAAGAAAGAGAATTTGCCTTAAGAAAGAGAATGCCCCAAAATCAATCAACTATTTAAGATAGAAAATTTTGATTGAGATCACGAAAGAAGATAAGTAAATGAAGATCAAACATGACCACAATTGATTAAAAGTCCACAAGAAAGATGAAGGAAACCCTCTCAAACTCATAATGCAACCTAAAATGCAAACTAACATGAGCTCTAACAATGCAAGCTACATGAAAATGCAAAGGTGTACTTGCAACAGAGAAACTGTAATATAACAATTTGTGTTCATCATTCATGAGAGAATGTTAAGGAACTTATTTTCATCATTGGGCCATTATTAATGGACATCAAAAAATCACACAATAATCACTAGTCACAAGCGCAAATATGAAGATATGAATGTGATTTATATCAGATTGGAATGTGGAAAGATTCTAACATAAGAATCAAAGACATAAAGATCAAGATGAATTCGTTGTTAGCTTACCCAATTTAATGTAGCAAAACCATGCTCGCATCAACGCATAAAGGCCAAGATGACCAGAAGAACGGTTGTGAAAAAATAGTCAAGGATGAAGCCCCAAATTTCCTAAGTGTGTCAAGAGAACAACAAGAGACACTAAAGAGTTTCAAGACCACACCCACAAGAAGAAAGAAAATAAAATTATGCCCTAGGCCCTAAGTCCCCTAGCTATGCATCACGGAGAGACTTATTAGACAAGGACACTCAACAAAAATCAATTACAGTCAGCACACAAAGAAAATATCATGACAGCTCAAGCATTAAGTGTTGTGTTTAAAAATTTAAGTGTGTTAATTGGTACTGAGTTCCGAGGATAAGGATCGAATGCTTGCAAGAAGGCAAGACAACATGACAAAACTGGGTAAGACCAAATTGATAAGTGTTGAAAAACACTTGATGTCAGGGGTTGTGTTGAAAAACACAGTTGGAGTGGTGTTGAAAAACACCGTTTGTGAGGTGTCCTAAATACTAACGCATCCAAGAGACCTAAGCTAACACAGTTATTCCCCCTAGACAAAGACAAAGACCAATTCCAGACTGAGGCAACAAGGACAAGGCATGATGGAGAAAGGCTAAGTGTTGAGGACTCGCGCTAAGAAACAGGGGTGCAAAGGCCTCAAGTAGCACTTGTTTCCAAGTTTTCACCACTTGGATTTTATTACAAGTTTTTCATTTTTTTCTTCTTTTTTCAGGAATTTTTATAATTTTTTTGAATTTTTTCTACCAAGGCGCCTCTTTCCAGGTTTTCACCAAGGCACTTTTTCTATTTTTTTGAATTTTTTGAATTTTTTGGAATATATAATTTTTTTGAAGATACATCAAAGCACCTATTGCTGGGTTTTCTCTAAGATGATCATTTTTTCAGGACATTTTCTGATTTTTAGAATTTTTGACAATATATCATTTTTTTGGTTTTTTTTAGGATCAATAATTATGTACAAAGGATGCCCCGAGACGCAATGGGCATCACAGATAGAAATTCTTTAGGTGCAAGACATTGATAGGATCAAGGAGATTCTCTCCCTCTGCTGTAGATACTAAATAAGCACCTGACCCAAAAAAATTTGTAATGATGTAAGGTCCAAGCCAATTAGGTTCAAATTTGCCCTTTTGATCTCTATGATGTTGATTCTTAGGATTTTCACATAGGACAGGATCTCCCACTTGGAATTCTCTAGGGCAAGCCTTTTTTTTGAAGGCTTTGGACATGCGCTTTTGATAAACACTCATATGGTCAAATTATGCTTGACATTTTTCATCTAGAAGTTCTAACTCTTGAAGTCTCATGGCGCGGTAGTCTTCATCTGTAACTAGACCTTTGAGGGAAACTCTAAGTGAAGGAATCTCAACCTCCAACGGTAACACTGCTTCAGTGCCTTATGAAAGGGAAAAAGGAGTAGCCCCAGTAGGAGTACGAATACTCATTCTATAGGCCCACAAAGCTAGATTTATCTATAAATGCCAATCTCTACCATTCTTACAAACTGTTCTATGTAGGATTTTAAGAATGGTTTTGTTTGATGCCTCTGCGTGTCCATTTCCTTGTAGGAAGTAGATGGAGGACCAATGTTGTTTAATCTTGAATTTCTTGCAGAGTTGTTTAAGGTCCTTATTTTTAAACTGGCCTCTGCTGTCAGTAATAATCTTGGAAGGCACTCCATATCGATAGATGATATGGTTCAAAATGAATAGAGAGACTATCTTGCCTGAGGCAACAGAAATTGGGACAACTTCTACCCATTTAATGAAGTAATCAGTAGTAGTGATAATAAACTTGTGTCCACCTGATGAGTTGGGATGAATTTTCCCAACAAGGTCAAAGGCCTAGCACTAAAATGGCCAATGATTTATAGAAGGAATGAGCTCCCTGCATGGAGCATGTATCAGGTTACCATGTTTTTGACACTTTTCACATGACTTTGCAAAAGCTACTGCATTAGTCTGCATCGTAGGCCTATAGTACCCTGCCCTAAGCAACCTTCAAGCCATGGAAAGACCATTGGAATGTCCCCCACAAATTCCCTCATGAATGTCAACTAACGCTTGGTCAGATTCTTCCTTTTCTAAGCATCTAAGAAGTGTTCCATCTAGACCCCTCCTATACAAATCACGAGCGATAAGGGAATGGCAAGAGGCATTTCTGGTAAGATTTCCATGTTCAGATCAGCTAAAGGTCTTAGGTATAATGCCATCACAAAGGTATGAGTAAATGGAACCATAACGGGATGACTCACGACCAACAAGGGTACAAATGACATGGCTTTCTTGAGAGTCATAGATAGGGTGATGTAGCTCTTCCACTAGGAATTCAAATCTCTATTCATGTTTCTCTAACTGAAGGAGTGAAGCAAGTGTAGTCATAACATCAACTAATTTGTTTTCTACTCTAGGGATTTTCTGAAATGTGACAAATGTGAAGTAGCATTTCAAGGAATCAACCATTTGCTTGTAAGGTACCATTTTCTCATGTTTTTTTTTATATTCATCATTAACTTGGTTGATTATTAGCTGTGAATCCCCATAGATGTGTAACTCTATGATTCTCCATTCTATGGCCATCTTAAGTCCATTTGTTAAAGCTTCATACTCAACAATGTTGTTTCTACATGGGAACAATAATTTATAAGACTTAGGGATCGTGTACCCATGAGGAGAAACAAACAAAAAAATAGCTCCTGAACCATTTTTCATAAAGGATCCATCAAAGAACATCTTCCATGTTCTTTTAGTCATATACATGAGGTGCTCATCTGGTAAGTCAACTTAAATAGATACATTATCTTGTATTGGGAAATCAGCCAATTGATCTACTATGGCTTGTCCTTTGATTGCTTTACGCTCAATGTACTCTATGTTGAATTCTGAAAGTATCATCATCCATTTAGCAAGTCTACCTATGAGGGAAGCCTTACCTAAAAAATACTCGAGTGGATCTATTTTTTCTATGAGGTGTATAGTGTGCGCAAGCATGTAATGTCGTAACTTTTTGGAAGCAAACACAACTGCAAGGCAAGCTTTCTCAATGCTGGTGTAGTTAACCTCATATGAAACAAGAATGTGGCTAATATAGTATATTGATCTTTCTTTCCCATTTTCATCAAGTTGGGCTAGTAATGCCCCCAAGGAAGATTTTGTCACTGAAATGTATAGAATAAGTGGTTTCCTTGGGATAGGAGGCATTAAAATGGGAGGATTTTCCACTTACTGCTTGATTTGATCTATACTCTTTTGACAATCCTCATTCGAAACACATTCGACTCCTTTGTGTAAGTTCTTGTTGAAGGGTTGAGCTCTATCTGCCAATTGTGAAATAAATCTCCTTATAGATTGAAGACGTCCTTGAATACTTCTCATTTGACTAATGTTTCTAGGAGGTGGCATATCTATGATTGCTTGGACATTTTCAGGGTCTCCCTCTATTCCTTTTCTGAAATGATGAAGCCAAGTAGTTTTCTAGAGATGACTCCAAATGAACACATTTTAGGATTTAACCTTAGTTGAAATTGTTCCATGTGATGTAGAATGACTTCTAAATCATCTAAGTGTATATCTCTTTGTTTAGACTTGGCTAAGGTGTCATCCACATAATCTTCCATATTTTTATGCATCATGTCATGAAAAATGGTTGTCATAGCTCGTTGATAGGTAGCTCCTACATTTTTTAATCCAAAAGGAATAACATTTGAACAATAGGTACCTCGTGCACTAGTGAATGCAGTATTTTCTTGATCTTCAGGAGCTATCTTAATCTGATTGTATCCAGAAAAACCATCCATCAAGGAATAAATCTCATAACCCACAGTCATATCCACTATCATGTCTATATTGGGAAGTGGAAATTCATCCTTTGGGCATGCTTTATTGACATCTCTAAAATCTGTGCAAACTCGAATGGATTTGTCATGTTTGGAAATTGGTACAATGTTTGATATCCATTTAGCATAGGCGATAACCCTTATGAATTTTGCACCAAGGAGTTTCTCCAATTCTTCTTTTACTAGGAGCGCTATGTGAGGATGCATCTTTATCAATTTTTTTTTAACTTGTTTGACACCCGGAGCTATGGACAAGTGATGCATGATAAGATTAATGTCCAAGCCTGGCATATCTAAATAAGTCCATGCAAATTTGATCTTCTTTTTCTGTAAGAACTTAGTGTAAGCTTATTTTTCTTATGGTGACAAGGACTCAACCAAGTATACTATCTGTGGAGCCTCATCTGTATCCAAATTGATTGCTTGTGTTGGTTCAATAAGCACTAGAGATCTATCTTTAAAATACATGGGGAGATGATCAAGTACCTCATCCTTAGGCACCTCAGAGAGATTTCCACCCTTGGATACATCATTTATTTTTACTTTTTTCAGTTCTAACACCGCCACATAGTGATTTTCACCCTTAGAACTCCTATTCTTTTTATTTTCTTTTCTTTTTATTTTGTGACTAAGGTACTTGATGTTTGGCTCTATCATGCTGGTAGTCGGTTCACTAGTGGAAGAGGCTATGGGTTCAATGGCATTTAGGTAATAGGCTATCTCATAATCATTTTAAAATGTTAAGAGCTCAGGTTCTTGATAGCGTTGGGACCAATCAATGAGGATAGGATGAACAAGAGGCAAGTCAATGACTAGTTCAAGGTTATAAATATAAATGATATTATCGTTGGTGACCGAAGAGTCAGAGTCTGTCAAGTATCCTTCAAAGTTACCCAAATTAGGATTCATCCTAACAAGCGAAGAATCATCCACTAAGGAAACATGTGGGTTCAAATCCTCTAATCCTACACATGACTCATTGGCTACCTTGGGTTGATAACTATAAGTGTGGATAACATCAATATCCATATCAACTGTAGAAGGCTCTGAGAAGGAGTCCCACTCATACTCATATGAACTTGTGTCTAAACTGCGACTAGGATGTTTACACCATGAAGGTTTGGGATCTCTTGATGTGGAAGGTCTAGTGTCATCAAGGGTAACACCTTCTCTGCCCATTAAATGAACAAGATTCTTTCATTGACGTTCTCTGAAAGGATCTTCTACATCTGATTCATCTTGTTCTAAAGTTGCAACTGACGTATGAGGGACTGGAATATCTAAATCTCCCCAGAGGAGATTAGTGGAAGGGAGCCAATCTTCACACATGTCCTGTTGATTTTTCAAACTAGGTATATGTTCTCGTTCATCTTCACTATCCAACTTATAAATGATAGTAGTGTACTTGTTGTGATTTTCAAAGCCTAGGCCAACCGGCTTCTTAGACTTTTGTCCAAAAAGAGCATGATTAAGAGGTTCAACTCTAGAATCCAATCTTTGATTAAGAGGGCCATATCTAGGATAGCCCATCTGTTGGACAAAAGTATGCCCTCTTCCATAAGCCTTAGAAGAGGGAGAGAATCTCTCATTATGCATATATTTTTCTTCTCTATAGATCTAGTCTGTAACAAATGTCTCCTCTTTCTCACCTTGGCTAGGGACTGAGGACTCTACAAATGTGCCAAATAAAGTCATAGCTAAAGAGGAAGGATTCTTTTCTTGTGAAGGCTTGCCATAAGACCGAGGTGAAACTAGTAATGTTGTGAGGGAGTTAAGTTGAACTTAACACACTAATGGTAAGTAGACGACACTGCTTGCATATCATGAATCCATAGTCTACCAAGTAAGATATTATACGCAAGGGTTCTAGCATCAACTATTTGAAATAAAATATCTTTTTCAATAGGGCCAATCCTAACAAGAAGGATAGCCAACCCCTTGGAACTTCTTTCTGCCTCATCATAGGGTTTGATAGTGATCCTTTTCCTGGTATCTATGAATTTTTTAGAATAACCCAACTCTTTCAAAATACTAAAGGAAAAAATATTAAGCTCAGCACCCCCATCTATCAACACATGCCTGACACGAGTTCTATGGATCATGACCTCAATATGAAGGGAAACATTGTGTGGGTGGCTCAAGGCTTTATCATCATCCTCCAAAAATATAAGGTAATGAGGGCTAGCAATGTGGTTAACCATGTTTTGGAATTGATCAAAATCTAAGTTGTTGGGGATGTTTGTCGTGTGCAAAGCATCCTCAAGGACTTTCTTATGTCTTGGGGACAACTCTAAGAGCTCAAAGATCAAAATCTGAGATGGGGTTCTCTGCAACTGATCAAAAAGACTATAACTTGACTTAGGATTGACTTCTAGATTTAAGGTGACATTATTAGATGCCCCTTGATTAGGTTTACTTGATTGGCTTGAATTGGGCACTCTAATGACAATGAGACCTTGACTTTGTGTGATAAAATTAAGAGTTTGAGATGAACCTCTAGAGTTAGGACCCCTTAGCACCACAATAGGTTCTTCATCAAGGATAGGAGTAGAGTCCATGCCTAGATCATAACCATAGGGATCTTTACCCCTCATCATGTTGACATTTTTTTCTACAAAATCAAGCATATTGATAGTATTCTCCGCATCTGTGTAAGTGTAATTGATCTCAGCCTTTCCATTCTTAGCTTTAGAGGTTTCCCCCTTCTCATATTTGGGAAACGGTTCCTTGAATGCCTTATGATCAGTGTTGGTGTTCAATCCATCTATTTTGAGCTTTGTATTGTCAATGAGATCTTGAATAAGATGCTTGAGTTTGTAGAAATTTTCAATGTCATGTCCAATACCATTGTGAAACTTTCAAAAGGCCTTCTCATCCCACCAATGTGGCTTAACATCAGGTATATAATGCTTCATAGGATCTTGAGGATGTTCAAGGTTGTTGGCCATAAGTGTTTTCAAGACATTCTCATATGAGTCACCAAGTTTTGAAAATTGATGCCTCTCTTTCTTAGGCCTATCTTGGTATCTTAGTTTGTTCTCTTGTTGATTATATGTATTGAGCTTCATGGCTTGAACAACACTAGACAAGTGGAGCATAGTTTGATCTTTAGGTTGGGAGGAGTCCACAACTCCATCATTGACCACTTGTTTGTTCCTATTCCAATGTGAGTTCTTCCCTTTATCCTTGTTAGGGTTGTTTTTATTTTGACCATTTTTGTTATTGTTGTTTCCATGTTTGGTCAAAATTCCTTATTCTTTTAAAACATCCTCAATCCTACATGTGGTTTCAACCATGGTGTCAAAGGAATCAAAAACCATCTTCCTAACTTCATACCGCATTTTGGAAACCAAGTTGCTAACAAGGATATCAATCTTTTCATTTTTAGGAATGGTTCTAAAGTAGAGAGAGCATTGTCATCTCTACCTTTCCAAGAAAGTAACAAAGGATTCCCCCTAATTTTTATTTAAATTTCATAAGTCCAACATGGTGATTGATCTTGAAAGATTGTATGCAAAGTGTTGAACAAATCTGTGAACAAGCTCTTTGAAAGTCTTAATGGGAGGAATTATGTTGGTGAACCATTCCATTGCTTGACCCTTAAGACTCCTTGGGAAAAATCTCATGAGGTATGAGTCATCTTGATGGAACTCAAAACTTTTGGTATAAAATTTGCGCACATGATCATGTGGGTCTCCATTCCCATCATATTTTTCGTATTGAGGAATTTCAACCTTTCTAGGGAACTCTTTCATGTTAGTACTTTTGTCAAAATGATTAGGAAAAATTGAATCAAGCGAGAATGAATTCTTGGGTGTTAAAATACTCTCCATCATGTTCTTAAGTTGTTTTCTTTCCTCTTCTTGAGATGGACCTTGCTTCTTAATATTTTTGTCCACATCAAAGTTGTAAGGGACTCTAGCACCCTTGTTGATTAAACTCTCTAGGAACTTATCCTTGTTATGCTCTAAATATTTCTCCACACACTTTTGGAAAAGTGGTTCTTGTTGCATTTTCATGAAGTCTTGGGAGGTGAGATCAACACTTGAGCTACCACCCCCATATTGTAAACCATGATGAGCACATTGTGAAGGTTGTTTTGAGTTTCTAGGAGGTGTTTGTCTCCTATAATGATCATGTCTTGAGGCCTTTCTTCCTCTAGGGCTAGGAGATCATGATGGAATTCTTGAATGTCTCCCACTTTGTGGCCTCTTAGGAGGAGCAAATGGAGGATAGTTGTTTCCACCACTAACATGCATGTTGTTGAATTAATCATTGAGTTGCTGAGCCAAGAGCCTATCTTTCTCTTCTTGGAAGGATTTCTTTTCTATTTCCACCAAAGTTTGTCTTTCCAATTCTAGGAGTCTAAATTTCTCTTCCTTTTCATCTTGTTCATCTAGGAAGGATTTCTTTTCATTCTCAATCCTCTTAAGTATTTCACTGATGTGCCTTGAAGATGTTTTGAGCGGTGAACTTGGTCTTGAATTTCTAAACAAGTTGTTGGTATAGGTTGCATTAACATGAGTGTCATAAAGTTCATCTCCTTGGTTCTCATGTTGTGATAAATCATCTTGATAAGCTTGCCTCTTACCTCTCTCAGCCCTTTGGTGTGCATCCAAATATCTAGTTAAGATAAGGGGTGAGACGGGTTGACTGTCACAAGAGGAACCACAAAATGAAATAGCATCTCTATGCTTCACAAATATGTCATCAAGGCATTTATCCATGTCTTCCCTCTCTCTCCAAGTCATTTTGTAACTCATATCCATAGAAGAGTGAGAAGATGATAAGGGGGTACCCAACTCACTAAGGTGACTCTTGGAACCAAACCACACTTCTGAGTTGTTCCTAGGTGATTGATCAAATATGGGTTCTTTTCCCTTACATTTTTGGCAAGCTTGAACTAAGGGTAATTGGTTAAAGACCACTTGAGGTTATCTTGTTGTAACTAGCATGAAAGAAAAGGTACTAGGTGATAGGATGACCCTAAGAAATGTTGGTACCAAACTAGGATAGTAAAAGCACTCACTTGTCCAAAAGAGAGGTGATAAGGTAGGATTTTGGAAGAGGCATAAACCAACACTGCCATAGAGGTGCCCACTAAATGGGTGAATACCCTAACACATATGGATCAAGAGGATGATTTACCCAAGTTATATTGATTGAATTTGAATTTTTATGGAAGTGAATGGACAAGAGAATACTAAAACTCTCCAAGTGTGTTATCAAAGGATCTAAAGGTTTATCTTCTCAACAAGGATAGTTTATAGCTCACCAACTCCAAGAAAGGTCACTTGTGAAACCAAAGATTACTAGTTCAAGAGGTAAAAATGCAAGAATCCAAAGTGTAAACAAGCTGCTAACAGTGGGGTAAGTGACCAAATCTGATCTGGATCAACCCAAGAATACAGAAAATGGCAAGATAGTAAAAATGAGCAAGTTGATAGTTTGACACTTAAGAATGCAGATTTGTTGATCATTTTGGTGTTTGTCTTAATGTTTGGGTGTATGTTTTGATCTTTCACTCACGTAAGACACATCAAGTAGATTGTTTTTTTGTAAAAGAAACAGTCACATCACAACCTAGGTAAGCTAGGACAATATCTGTTGAATTCCCACTTGAACCAAAGTCCAGCCATGCTTACTCAGAGTGGACAACTTAGAATCTTGGAGGTACGGGCTCCTCCTTACATGTGCACTCACTTCTTAGGTACACCAAGCTTCAAATCCCAAGGGAATCATTTCCCAAAGGACTGTTGTCTCTACTAAGAGCCATGAAAATGTAGGACATCTTAGTCAGTCTCTAACCTTCCGCGCCAACAGATATAGGGTTTTTGGTCACTAAAATAAAGTTTGTAGTCAAGGCATCTATTCAGGTTGTTGTGATCAAGTCATTTTCCCAATTAAGGAGGCTCTCCCAATCCTTTCAAAGAAAGGTTTTCACCTTAACAATGTAGGGAATTTAACACACCACTAGGGTACTAGAGGAGATTTTGGTTTCCACAATGAATTCACACTTGTCCACTATGAGACTAATCACAATGGCATTTTTTATATACCAGTTCGGAAGGGCTTGGCTTTAGCCTATTACCGGTTGGGCAATCCACTCTCACTGGCTCTATTAAAGAACTCAGGAGGTAGCCACACTAAAAGAATTATATGAGTTTCTCTTACACCCAAGATCCACAAAGGCGAGGGGAGAGGATACGTTCATATAATTCTTAGGATTACAATCTAAAAGACACTTCAAACACATAAGAAAATGACAATAATGTTTCTGAATTTCTTATCATCCCAAAAGGGTGAGAGCATAGCTTCCTGACATTATTGCCATTCGTAAAAATACCAAATAGAAGTTCATTTTAGAATTCTTATATGTGGGTTCCTATTTTAGTAAAACAAAACAAAATGCAAGAACAATATTTAGCGTGCTATCGATCAAGGCAACCTGCAAGATGATTCGTTAGTAGTCTTTGTTTGATTCTTCTTTTTCAACGTCCTGCAAATCACTGATAGGTTTTAATCAAAGATAAGCATCAAGAATAACAAAGTCAAAGAGTGGTCAGCATTAGAAGAATCATAAAATTAGAAATACGATTGCATATTCAGAAAGTATATGAAAAATCACGCACTTTAAAAAAAATTGCACTAAAAAATGTTACCGTATGAGGCTTTGAAAGCTGCAAAACAAAGGATTAGATAGGTAAAGTGATGAAAACCTGCAATTTCTGATAAATCTGTGACTCAAATCAAGAAACTAAGAACAACCCAGAAATCTTCAGACAATTCTACCCAAAATCAAAAAATATTTCACTTTATATGATAACAATGCATGATTATTCTATCAAAGGAAATACAAATGCAAGATTAATCTATGAAAGGAAACATGAATCTAATCTAATATGCAAGTGCAAATCTAAATGGATTGCCATGGGGCATGAAAGAAGAAGAGAGAAGTTGCAATATCCAAGCTCAAGTGCTCAAATTCTCCTCCAAAATTGCTCTCCAAACCTGCAGCATAACAATAGCGTAAAAATTATATATCTTTGGTCTAATTTAATCCCTTCAAAATGAGAAGGAGAGGGCTCCTTATAAAGGAAAGTGTGGAGAGGAATGCATCCTCAAGAGAAATGTCGGATAAATCCCTAAAAAGGCAAGTAAGAGGAAAAAGCCCACCACTTAGGAATATGTGTGGAGAAAAAGGAGTTTTATTTATTTTTTATTTGATTTATTTCCTTTTTCATCAAAAAGAGAGCTTTAAGTGGGGATTTTATTTATTTAATTAAAGAAGAATTTTCTTTCAATTAAATAAGATTATTTTATTTAATTAAAATAGAGATTTTAATTTAAATAAGATAATATTATTTAATTAAAAGAAAGATTTTAATTAAATAAGATAAGATCATTTAATTAAAAGATTTATTTTAATTAAATAAGATTATTTCATTTAATTAAAAGGGATGTTTTCTTTTA
>MU225406.1:0-15044 GCA_018584345.1 Thuja plicata | reverse complement strand
ACTTTTTCCCTAGGGCACTTTTATCACCAGACTTCGCGACCACCGTCAGATCCTTTTATTTCTTCATCGAACGGCCGTCGCATAATCGCCTCAGAAATTCATATACCTTTAATTTATCAGGAGACTTCACGACTGAGGGCAAACATACCCTAGTCTTGTTATCGCATGATCCATTTCCTTTATCAAGCGATCAGGCGACAACCATTAGCTATGTGACAGATGTCATCTTTTCTTTCGTCCACTTTATGTATACTTGAAATCTAACTCACCGCCCCTGATCTGGCGACATCCCGACTGAGGGAAATCTCTTAGCATGAAACCGTTAGTCGCTGAGTCGTGACTGTTATCCACTAACCGCCAATTATCATGAGACCACGCGACTGAAGAAAGAGCTTAACTGTTTGACCGAGCAGATCCAGCGACAATGTGACATGAAGTAAGCGCAAGGTCGGGAGACATTTCTTTGACTGGCCATTTCTTCTCGCGATCACCCGACTGAGGCGGGTCCCATTTCTTTTTAAAGCTCATAATATGAAAATCAAGCGACAACCCGACCAAAGAAAGATCGCCAAGTCTCGATACACTAAGAGAATATTCCATTTTTTAACGAGACTACGCGACACAAGGCAAAAGCGAAGTCAGGAGAGGTTTTGGCATATTCGATCTGGGTTATGCGATCAAGCGACCTGACTTAAAGCACATGTCTTTAGTGACTTGAAAAAGGTAATGACAAAACATAAGACATGGCAAAGGATTTCAAAATACATCGTTTAATACTTGGCTTTAGGGTTTTAGCAGGGTTTTGACAATTTGGGCAAGGAATAAACATGAAAACCTGAAAATTTTATAGAGAGCAAGGCAAAGAACAAGGCACAGTAGCAAAAATAGGAAATACAACCAACAGTGGCTAAGGCACCTTTTTCCATGTGGTGAATTTATTTCATTGGGGAGTTCTCAGAAAAATCTAGTGGTGGACATAGTTGGATATAGGTTGGCACAGACTACTTCACAAAATGGATAGAGGCAATTCCTACTAAGAAGGAAACTAGTAAGGTGGTCATTGATTTTTTTATGGAGAATGTTCTAACCAGATTTAGTGTCCCTATAAAATTGATAATGGACAATGCTATGTGTTTTAAGTCAAAATTATTTAAGGATTTATGTGATGAATATGGGATTAAGATGTCATACTCTTCCTCATTTCATCCCCAAGATAATGGACAAGCATAATCTAGTAATAAGAGTAGTCTACATATTTTGAAGAAAATTTTGAAAACAAACAAAAGAGCTTGGCATTCTAAACTGAAATTATCCTTATGCGTTGATAGAGTAACGACGAAAAAGGATACCGACAATTACCCTTTTGAATTGGTGTATACGGTATGCAAGCCAGGTTACCATTGAATAATATACTTCATGTTTATAAATTCATTGAGCAAGAAGGTCTTGAAGTAAGTGATGCCATACATCACAGAATGATCCAGTTAGTTGAATTGGCTGAAATCAGACAAGAAGGACAAAAGAAGAACTTGCAGAGACAATAGAAAATGATATATTTGTTTGACAAAAGAGCTAGTAATAGAAGATTTCAGCCAGATAATATGGTATTATAGTGGAATGCTAAGGCTGAAGATAAAGGGAACATAAAAAGTTTGAATCCTTATGGTTAGGGCCTTATATCATTCATCAAACACATTGTAAGGATTCATATTTCTTAATAAATTTGGATGATGAGTTATTGGAGTTGCTAGTACATGGAAAATTTCTAAAACCTTTCTTTAATTGAAATTTTATTTCCATGTACAGTAGTCATGTATATAAGTAGTTAGTTTTAGGTGTGTTAGTGTTTTGTAGGTTGTACATTTTTATATATTCCAGAGTTTTGTTGCAGAGCTTTGTCTTGTCCCTGGTTTGCTTTTCCCAGAGTTCTAGTTTCTTGTCTTGATCTTGCAATAAAGCATCCTTAGTTAGAGCCATTGTTGGTCATATTTTTTCAATTTTCTATGTTTATTGACATGGGCCTGGTTAGGGTTATAAAAAGGTTTTCTCGCCTATAAAATTTCTCAGTTTTTATGCCTGGTTCACCACTCCAATGATCTATAATCTAAAACTATAAGTCTGTGAAAAAATATGGTTTAATATTTAAGACCTTGCTAATGTTGCTATTTCCTTAGGATTTTATTTCAAATTTATAGCCATTGGAGCAAAAAGACCTCAACCCTTCATAGAATTGTTATAAAATGAAGTTACTTTTCTGAGTCACTTGAAATTTTTTAAAGTCATGTGCATTTATATTCCTTACCTTTATCTCATAATCTCCCAATCTTATCAAATATGCTCTTTTCATTAAGAGATTATGCACGCACCGTGGATGAAGATCTCATCATGTGGCTGGCACTAGATCTTGCAATCATAGTCAAAGTCAAGCTTTTATTCAGCGATTCAGCGATGGCCATTGATCAATTTATTTTCATGTCTTTATCATGTGATCTATGCCAAATATCCAGATAGACTTAGGGGTTAATAAAATTTTCAGCGACTTGGCAACTCAGTTATCTTCAAATATCCAGATTTAATCACGGGTGAACATGAGTCAAGTATAGTTAAGTCAAAGATCTTGAGATTAAGTCTTGGCTGTTGATCGGGTTCTATTCAAGTTTTGATCATCTGGTCTGCACTTAATCTTGAGATAAAGTCAAGGTCAGTGTTTCTATCCAACAATCTAGCGAGGGTCGTTGATCTTGTTCTATCCTTATTTTGATCGTGCGGTCTACGCGTAATATCCAAATCAACCCAAAGTCAAGGATTTCTTTTAGCAACTTTGAGACTTAGTTTATCTACTGATCTCCAGATGAACCTAGGGTCAAGCCAAGTCAGGTTGAGTTTATTGTGAGATTTAGAGATAGCCTTGGTCACGCGACCTCGTAATGTTTTGTCAAGTAAAAGTTCATTCAGAGATTCAGTGTGAGCCGTTGATGTAGATCAAGATCAAGGGTGTCTCTTAATCTTGGAAATACTTGGTCAAGTACAAATACATTCAAAGATTCAATGCTGACCGTGGATGCTGTGTTGATCTTGTGGCTAGTGGGTGATTTCATAATTGAACTTGAGTTAAGAGAATTATTCAGAGACTTGGAGATCTCTTCAGTTGTGTAGTCTATAGATTTGATCATGGTCAAACAAAGAAACTCAAGGTTAGGGTGGAGTTTCCAAGGATAGGATCATGGCTGTTGATCATAGCAAAGATCTATGGTTGGCACTTGATCACTAGATTATAGTCAAAGTCAAGCTTTTGTTCAGAGATCTAATGAGGCTCATACATGTTTTTATGATCCAAGGGTCGTCGCTAGATCTCCAGATGAAACTCGAGTTAACTAATTTATTCAGTGATCTAGAGATACAAAGGAAATGATATACTCAAAGTTAAAGGCTAGTTAAGGACTGAGGACAGGTCAAGGTTAGATCTGATGGTCAACTCAAAGGATCAGAGGAAAAGTGGCTCAAGATATAATTCTTAAGGTATTGCACCTATATGCCATGTTGAAGGATGGCAGGACCAGGTATATGCAAAGGGTAAAGTAAAATTCAAGAAAGTTCAAGAGGATCCTGTGGTTGGCGTGAAGCCTTAAAAGTAAAGTGCTTGATATCTGATGATCAAGGCATTGTGGTAGGCTACCACCTATCCAAGGAGATCATTGGAAATCCCAGGTAACCTAAAAGAGATCTATGAGCATGTTTTAAAAGAAGGATAAGACTTGATCTTGAGCATTGACGCTGACTTCCTCATCGCTTGTGACCGCTTTAACCACTTTTTGAATTTTTAAGTCTTTCTCTTAGGGTTTTATATCAGTGGATCATGTCTTATTACATGGCATTAATTGACATAATTTAATCTTTGTGGTCTTTCTTGTACACCTGTTGGATGCTGAGAGAATTAAATTTGGGTAGCTTTGAATGCATTTAAATAGAAGTTATCTATTTAGGGTTTCTGGTTAGCTTGTAAATCAATATTTAATCCTTTGGATTATCTTGTTCTATTCTTTTCCATCAATGAGGAGTTTTTTTAGAGTTTTATAATATGGATTAGATTATATTTAAAAGGAATTGAGCTTCCCCAGAAGGGGTAGTTGGCTTTCTACAAATCTGAAGGGCCAAAATTTTCTAGGGTAATTAATGAGGGATTAGACATTCCATTCTTTGTTCCCTTAGCAGGGAATTGTTCTTCAGCTTCCCAAAATAATTGGTGGCTAGATCAGATTTTGTCAACAGAATGAATCAAAGGAAAGTTTTGACTAAAGATGATAGAGGTTCTTGGTTGTTGAAGTGAATTAATGAGTTCTATCAAGTAATACTTTTAATAGTTTTAGCCCTAACCCTAATAGATCTGAAGCTTTTTGCAGTCCTTGTTTCTATAAAAGGACTTCCAGGATCATTTTGTAAGGATGGGAATTTGATGCCACAAAAGATCGTAAAGGTTTACTATTATAATTTGGATTATCAAGTGGTCTTTTGGCCCTGATTTCATATGTAATTGAAGTTTTCATATCAATATATATGTTTGTACTTCCTATTATTTGTGTGCCCCGATTGAATAGTTATTTTTGTTGCAGTTTTTATACTCATTTGGATTGGTTGTTAAGGACATTTCAGTCCATCACTTTGTAAGGAAGAGTTTCAAACTGTATTAAGGTTTCTTTCAATGAGAGAATTAAATCCTTAAGGTAGTTTTAGTGAGTAAAGGATTGTAACAGATTTGATAAGTATTTCTTCTTGTAGGAAGTGTGAATGAATTATGTAAGGCATAGTCTAATTCAGTAATCATTTACAGGATTTACATTCATTATATCTTTGTTATTAATGGTATTTATATATTAAATGAATCCATTCCCATTGGATAAGGCATTGATGTGATATGTTAGATTATGTGGTTCCTATAAAACCTTGATACAAACTGTTACCATTTTAATTTTATGATTACACATATTATGCCTACCTGTTGAAGAATTATTAAATATTTAAGGTAGAAGTGAGGTACACCCACCCAAGCTTGTAGAGATCAAATTAAATGAGGATTTAATCCTCGTTAATTGTAATTATTTATTGACATAATCAAAATTTGGGTTTCATAAATTCAAGCATTGTTTCTATATAGGATTCTGCAAGAAACAACTCCAACAAATCTGATGGATAGACTGAAGTGATTAATAGGTCACTTGGAAACTTGTTGAGATGCTTAACCCAAGACCATGGTTCAAGTTGGGACTCCATCATAGCATAGAAATAATTCTCATACAATGACCCTGTTAACATAAGTACAAGGAGAAATCCCTTTCAAATTGTTTATCGAGTGCAACCAAGAGGTGTCTTGGAACTAAGGGATGTTAGTGAAATGGAGAAGCCTAGTGCTCTTGCAGAAGATTTTGTGACAGTGATGAAGATATTCATGATCAAGTTTAGTCAAGACTATAGCATACCTCTTTCAAATATAAATAAAATGCTAATAAGAAGAGAAGGGAGTTAAATTTTTAGATCTGTGACTTGGTCATGGTTCACTTGAGAAGGGAACAGATGCCTAAGGAAAGATACACTAAGTTGATGGTCAATAAAATTGGACCATACAAGATCCTTAAGAAATGTGGTTCAAATGCTTATTAAATTGATTTACCTCCCCATATTAATTTATCACCTATTTTAAGATGATGATGGCCTCTATTCTTACAAGGGTGTTGTAGATGATGTTTTTATTGTAGATGAGTCAAGTTCTCAATAAGAAGAGTTATTGAAAGATCTTCCTTAGTCTACATCATTGGAGGTTGACTGTATTTTTGATACAAGGGTGTCTAAAGAAACTAGGAGGAAGACATATTATGAATACCTGGTGTAATGGAAGGGTAAACCACTGGAGGATGCCACTTGGATAACCAAGGAGGCTATTGAGAAGGCTGCATTCATCTTTGTTTCTATCCAACTCAAAGGGACTTGAGTTTTTCTATCATGGGTAGCATGGTGCAGGGCACCTACACCTTCTCTTTATTTTCATGTTTTGTTTTCCAATTGTAATAATGGATGAGTCTTGGAAATATCCTAATGTATGGGTGTTTGGTACATTTTTCATGGACAAGGATCCTCTGGTGCATCTATAGACCAAAGGATTCCTTAGTTCACTGGACTGCTTCTTTAGGTGTTTTTTCTGAATTCTATCTTGTAGGTTGTAGAAGTATTCCTTGGGCCTTATTTGGATGTGTTTCACCATTCCTAGGTGTTTATATTCATTTCCCACTTGGTGGGATGCAATAATATCAATGTTGCTAAAAATTGACAAAATATTGTCAATATTGAAAATGTTGCTCAAATGTTGCTACTCTAATCGCAATGGTCACAACTACATTTGAATCAGTTGGATCGGTTGAGGAGATGTTTTTAAGGTGCAAGAAGCCTGTCTAATCAAGAGATGGAGATATGATACTGTTAGAAGCATATTTTAATGAGAAAACCACCATTTTCTGAACAATTCTGTACTATACGGCCGTGTATAGATTAACCAAATAGATCAATTGAAATTGAAATTTTCAGGCATGAATCTACTTTCTATTTCATTTGGTTTGGATTTACTTGGTGCTCATTTATGTAATTTGGATATATTTCTGTTTGAACATGTCTAAAACCCTCAGTAATTAGGGTTTGCGATGAAGATGTGGCCCTAACTTGTACTTTCACCATTGGAATTCAATGCCCCTTGGTGAAATGAAAGTTAAGGAAATTTATTTTTATACTTCAAAGGCTCAGATTTGGGGAAGTTTTTTTGTTTCTTAAAAGTTGATGCCCTAGGCTAAATATCTGTCACGTATTTAGCGAGTGAAGAGAAAGATTGCGTGCAGTAGGAGTTGAAGGGTATTATGGGTCTAAGTTGCTGAGTGTTTCAAAGTATTTGAAGAATATATAAGTCCTCCAAGTGACTACATCAGGTCTAAGTACCCATCTTTGAACCATTCCATCAGACCCTAGTCTAACCTGATCAATTAGGCTAGAGTGTCACTGTGACAATTTGAAGGCACAAAAGTAGAATTGGTATTTGTTGCTTTGGGGTTTGTGAGGGGTATGTTGGAGGATTCCAAAGAAATTATTTAACAACATTTTTACCATGTTCATTTTCCAATTTGAAAGAAGAAACACTATTTGCAGACCTAGTAGAACTAGGATCAAAACTAAGATTTTGTGTTGAGAGATTTGTAGAGACTAAGTAACTGTGGAAAGTCAATCCTTAAGGGTATATAGAAATATTATAACCCCTAGTAGAATTATGTGACTCGGTTGATATAGTAGTCCATGTTGGGGCTATTTGGAGAGAGTGTCTCTAGGAACATTGGAGACTTCAAGTCTGAAAGTTAAGAGTCAGGAAGGAATTACCTTATGTTGACGGGATTCAAGGATTGGTTGACATTTTGAAGAGTTAAGACATCCTATTGAAGGATTGCAGTAAGTTAGAGGAAATCATCTAATTTTTAGAGAGGGAAGGCCAAAACTACACTTCTTGTTGTATGTACTCTT
This sequence comes from Thuja plicata, assembly GCA_018584345.1. Lineage (NCBI taxonomy): Eukaryota > Viridiplantae > Streptophyta > Pinopsida > Cupressales > Cupressaceae > Thuja > Thuja plicata. The sequence continues at coordinate 7,496 of MU225406.1, read as the reverse complement.
CACCACTCTCCACAGGACTACCTAGACCATGAAGCGTCCTAACATCACCATCATAGTTATTAGTATATTGTGAATCTAACCTATTTGATCAAACGCTGGGATTTCATCCCTCCTCTTTTTTAGCCATTTATTCAAGAAAAGTTATCATAGGGACCATCTTAACCCTTGATGTGGATCTAGTTCCAATATTGAGACTTATGATATCATTCCCAAACTTCCAATTTATGCTTTGGGGAAGAACTCTTTTCTGGGTAACACTTGAACTTTCTCCTCATTTAAACTAGGGTGTATACTTATGAATGACATCAACTTCAATATATATTGTAGCTTCTAAGAGGGAATATTATTTATAGTCATTAGAACTTGTTTCCACAGAATGAGGCATATCTAGTATATGAGTAGTGGTGATTGGTTGCCCCCAGTTAGGATGTCGCCCTTCTAAGTCATTCTCCATACCTTGACTGAACTCGTATTCATGAGAATTATTTTGGCTATCATCAGATCTACCCAGGTATTGCGTTATGGTCATAAAAACTCCATCATCTTCACTGGAGCTTCCCCCTTCTTATTGATCTTTACTTTCTTTCTCTACCACTTTCTCTTTAGCCTCTTGTATGGATGTAAGGTAGGATGAAGATACCTTAATTTCTTTCACTCCTGTATCCATCAAGTGACGTAAATCAAGTATGTGATAAATACTGACTAGTTTCCCCCAGTTAGGTTTTCTTTCCTCTTGTTCATCTTCTTGTCCTAGTCCCAGCTCATCCTCATCTGAATCAATTTTTTATTGTTGGTCCATCACTTCATATTTCGTCAATTGATTCTCTTTCTTTGATTTTTTGGATATTTTTTCCATTTGGTTGGAAGGGGGCTCTGAACTAATGTGGAATGTAGGGTTTTCATTGGTAACTAGGATTCTCTATTTGTATATGTAGCAACCTCACAAAATATAATTATGTAATCTCTACCTCCTCTCCAGTCTCATCATCAGATTCCTCTATTTGATCATATATAGGACCATTGCTGGAGGAAGGATTGGATTTTCTCTCATGGTATCCTAGCCCTATTTTGTTTGCTGGATTACAAAAATCAATGTGTATGGGCTCTAGCAATCCTTTATTTTTTCCTAGGGGTCCTTTTCCTTTATATCACATTTGTTGCATCAATTGTTATTAGTTTCCATAATTTTGTGGAGAGATATCAACATGTTTTCTTTCTTGATCATGCTCTTCCCCTTTGTAAAGAGAGGAAAGAACAACTTATTCTTCATTTTCATATGAAAGAGAAAAAATTCTTTTACCATACTTGTTCCTTCATGTATTATTAATGTCTAGGTACAAGAAGGTTTGAATGACGACGAGGGTTTTCTGTAAGACCCAAGGTATGTAGGAAGATTAGCCATGGATGGAAAGGGATGCAATTGATATTCTCCCATTCCGGTATCTTTATTTTTAATTTTCCCTCCTATTTTCTCATGAGTGTTTTTTTTAAATTCTCATCCTCTTGTCCATTAAATGTTTCTTTGTTATGTGGGACCATGTTGTCATCTTGTTTCAAATTGTTACAAAATTATGTGTTATCAACTGGGATAGAGACCTCCACTCTGTTATGTTGGAATTTCACACACTAATTATATGTTGAGGGGACAACCTACATGTCATGGATCCAAGGTTTCCCTAATAATACGTTGTATTGCAAAGGTAAATCTAACACTTGGCTGATCACGTCTCTCTAAATTAGTTCGACCCTGATAGCTAATACAAATAACCCCTTTGATGACCTCTCCTCTTCATCATATGCCTTTATGGTTATTTTCCTCTTGGGATATATAGCATTCTCTGAGAAACCCAATGTTGTACAAGTTTGAGAGTAAAAATATTAAAACTATCATCTTCATCTATCAAGACGCGCATGAATCTATGCTTGGAGATCAAGAATTCGATATGCAAGGGCTAATTATGTGGGTGATTTAGTGACTTATCATCTTCTTGTGAGAAGGAAATGTAGTGAGGCAAGGTCAAGTGACCCACCATTGTTTAGAATCAATCGAGACTGAGGTATTTTGGCACAGATGTTTCTAGAAGGGAAGTTTCAAGAATCTCCTTGTATGATCGTGAGATCTTGAGAAATTATAGAATAGAAATTTGGGCAGGAGTCTGTTGCAACTGATCGAACAAGTTTTAATTTCCATCTGAGATTGATGAGACTAATGGATTTGATGTCAAGGTTTTTTTTGTTGATGCGATGAGTTTTTTTTGGATGAGGAGGTTAGTCCCTTAAGAGTGACCTTAGATTGATTTCTTGTTATAGTGTGGGAAGATTCAAACTCTTTCTTATCTTTGATGATGACCATGTTGATTAATTGATTTCATGGTTCAAGTATGTGGATTATATTTTCATTATTAGCATAGGCATAATTTACTTTGGCTCCTTGCATCTTTGATGATTCCCCTTGTTTGTAAGAGGGTAGAGGTTGTCTGAAAGCCTTGTGATTTCTATTTTAATGATGTCCATCAATAGTGATGGTTTCATTATCAATCAAGTCTTATATGACATGTTTTAATTTCATCCATTCATTTGTCAAATGTCCCTTGTTATTTTATACTCACAAAAGGGATAACCATTCCACCACTTAGGTTTTACTGTTGGTTCCCAAGGTTTTGAGTCTGGTAACATGATGATTTTTGTGGCCAACAAAGTCTTTAGTGCTACCTCGAGAGGTTCTCATACAGGAGTAAAGTTTATTTTAGGCTTGGGTATCCATGATGCTTTATCTTTTTTCATGTCTTCGCTATTCTTTGTTGTTGATGAAATTTTTTAGTTGTTCTTAGCAGCTTTCATGGTACTAGATAGATTGAATATCGGTTCCTTGGGATTGAAATCAGATGAATCAACCACACTATCATTGACCACATTTTTTCTCTTGTTCCATTATTTATTCTTGTCTTTAACATTGTTATTATTGGGATTTATTGAGGATTTAGTGTCTTTGTATAAGGTCATCTCACCTTTCTTTGCAATAAATTCTTCAATTCAGATAGCACTTTCCACCAATTCACTAAAGGAAATATACTTTTAGAATTTGAAGCGTATAGTTCATTTTGGGTACCAAGTTCTTAATGAAGATGTTTATTATCTCTGTTTTCAATATTTATCTAGGATACATTGAGAACAAACTTATCTATCTTTATAGGAATTTAACAAAAGCTTCACCATTGTGTTGTTTGGTGTTACATAGATTCAACACGGTGACCGTGTGTAAGATGTTGTTAGAATAATGTTGGACGAAGTTTTGCACAATCTTGTCAAATGTTTGAATGCTTGGTGAGAGCTTGGTGAACCATTCCAAATCTTGTCTATTGAGGCTTTTAGGGAATACTCTCATTAGGTATGTACTTTAATGCATAAATTACATGCTAAGATCACAAAATTCTCTTACATGGTCTTGTGGGTCATCATCCCCATTGTACTTGTCATATTTTTGAATATCAACTTTGGGAGGAAATGGTGGCATGTGTAGATTCTTATAAAATGGTAAGGGACATATAGATTCCAGTGAGTATTTGTTAGAGGATCATTATTTCATTTTCTTCAGCTCTCTAAGTTCACACCTAATGTCTAGCAATAGTTGATTAAGAATAGTGATGGGAGATTCTTCCTAGTGCTGTATTAGTCCTTTAATATTGAAGTTTGGAGGAAGTTTAACCCCTATAGATGCAAGGTGCTTGAAGTATATATCCTTGTCTAATTGCATGAGCATTTACATCATCTTTTGAAAATGTTTGTCTTGTTGACATCTTATGATTTCTTCTTTAGTAGGTTCCTCAATCTAGGAGTAAATTCTACTATCGTGGATTTGTCAACCTTGACTATTTTCCCATTTATATGCTGACATGTTTGGTGCATATTTTTTTTCAATATGAGATGCTTGATGTTCAAGGCTTGAATTTATATAGATGATGTGTCTTGATTTGGAGTCCTTTGAGAAGATTTTGGATTTTAACAGGACGAGGGTCCAGGAGTAGAATTGTTGATAACTTTCCCTTTTGAATCGAGATCAACATTTTGTTGATGGCATCTAGTCCATACCAGCATGAAAGAGAATTGTTGTCAATAATTTGAGTTGACTAGATTAATGGTTCAATGTCAAAGAACACCAAATGATCAAGTTTTTGTGAGGTTGATGAGAGATATGTCGATGAAATATTGTTAAGCCTAGTACAAGGTATCAAGATTTGAGACCTAAATTTCTGCTCGGTGATACTTGTGACCAGGATGATTGAGGTTGACTTTGGACGAGATAGATGATGACAAGTAAGACCATTCAATAAACTAGGACAAAATATGAGGATAGGCCCAGTCCCTATGTGAAGAACATATTATTTTTTTTATAGGGTATGTATGTAATGAAAACCTACCTATTGGGAGCATGCTCAGACATGCAAACATTAGAGATATACATCAAATAAACTACATTAACATGTCAAAACCATGCCTCAACACAAGGCTTCCACCATAACCTCTGATGAGCCAAACAAGGGCACCCAAGCCTTGTTTATTTTATCTTAGAGAGGAATGTGGGTGTGCTCTCCCAACACAATATATAAATCCCACTTTGATTAAATTATTGATGAAAAATGATCTAAAAGATGCAAAAATAAATGGAGCGGTGAAGAGCTCAAGAAAAAGTATGAGGAACTTATCGTAACCTCTCAACAATGCAAATGAGATTAAAAATAATAACTAAGATGGTATGCAAGATTGAAACAAGCTAAGACAAAGTTTTCCATTATCCTACCATGTAATATCTAGATTCAAGCTATAAAATGCTAAGAACTCATGAAAAACTCTATAACTAAACTATCATGTTAACAATGCAAAAATGAAAAATGATTTGCAAGGAGTGAGACCTCCTATTTATATATTTTTTGAGGGCTTAGATGAGGTGGATCTTATGTGGCATCCACATAGATTCCACATGTGATAAAGGAGTGGTCATGGAAGAGGGAGAGTATTTCACACATGTATGAGCAACTCTTGAAAATGATGGCTCAATGACAAGTGTAAGAGAGTGGGAGACCCAAAGTGAGTCACATGTTGAGCATCTTCCAAAGAGGAAAGGGGAGACAAGTAGTAAGAGAAATGGCTTGGGACATTTTAGGCAAAGGGAATGGACAACTCCCATAGGAGGGGTGCTCACACATGTGTGAGCACCATTATAAAGTTAATTATTGTATAAATTATAAAATTAGTCTAATTAATCTAATATTAATTAGAGGAGTAGGCTTAGGGGGGATAGTGATGGGTAAAGATTACGATTCAAGGCTAGATTTAAGATTAATACAAATAAGATTTAGATTAATCATAGCTTAGTATAATATTAGAATGTGGAGCGAATAAATTAAAATAAATTTAAAGGGGGATTTTGTGGAGAATCATATATTAAATGTAAATTTAATATATTAGCGAAGGGTATTTAAATTAACTTTATATACCATAGAAAATGAACTAGATTTAATTAAATAGGTAGGAGAATATAAAAAATATAATTAATTAATTAAAATTAACTATAATATTATGAGGGGAATATTAATTTAATTTAATTAATAAGAGTGCTAAGGGACATTTTTAGATGTCTAGATTTTTCCCCTCTTTGATGTGGGATCGAGGACAACGTCACGTAAAAGAAAACAGAAAATAAGATACCCCACAGAGAAAAATAAATCTGGTGGAAGATTATGCCCCCTCAAGAAAATAACACAAAAAATAAATTTTGTGGAATTTCTTGAAAAAAGGCAGAAGGGAGTAAGAAGAATGAGGAGCAAAAAATGGGAAATGGGCTAGTGTTGCAATATGCTTCCTTGGGGGGGATCAGGGTAGACCTATGGTAGATAAGGGAAATGATGCACCAATCAAGATGAGGGAATAGTGAATCAATAGGATCCTCATAATGCATATTGCAAGAATTCTAAATGAAACTATCTAATGTAACCTAACTACATGAGATTTTTGGGATTGTATTATGTTAATATCGGAGACCACACCCTAGTTTGATTTTGCATGAGGAGGTATGCATCACATGCTAGACAACATGGATGACATGGTTCCTTTGCATGGACTAGACTCTCATACAAAAAAGGTAGATTTAGGAGCATAGATGTACATCAAAAATGATGGTGAAACTATTGTAGTGACACTCATGAGGAAGCTATAGTACACTGAAATCTTGATTAGGGACTTCGTGGAAGTTCACAAGACCCTGCCCCCAGTGAGGCATACGTAATCATAACTATGTGGCCAACAAATATGCACTAAATCACCCAAAAAATATCATTCCACAAATGATATATATTCTAATATACACCATCTAAGATACACCAAGATATGGAAAATCAAGGTAATCCTGAGTAGGGTCTACTGAAACACAAAGATAAAACCAACAAAAAGGCATCATAATCAAGTAGTCATTCAGTCCAAAGTTCTTTCCATGAATAATATTGTGTGATAGAGGATTGATAAGCCAATTTTATAAGGATGCATCCTCACGGTTAAAGATTGATTGATGTGGAAACAAACATTCACTGACAATAGTTGTTAAATGAACAATGAACTCAGAAAGTCAATATCTCAATTGATTTGATAAAACTCATGCAGTCAAAGTGTCTGGGAAAATCTCATTTTGGTGTGGTAAAGCTAGTTTTTGATGGGATGAATCTCAATTTGATAGAATTAGAAAGAGTAGAATAGCATGTGCTTAGAATATGAAGGAGGAACATGATTGAATAAAATGAGATTGGAGGATATGATGGATGGAAAAACAATGAATTGATTGGATTAGAAGATAAATGAATTGAATGGCATGTGATTGGAAGATAATATGGTTTGAATAGGATGGAAGGAAGATAGGTGGATTGGATAGAATGGGAAGGAAGATAAGAGGAATTTTGAGAATATGAGAGAATTGGAAGATGAGATGGATTATAATAGAAGATAAATGGATTTCATAGAATTGAATTGGAAGATGGATGAAGGATAAAATAGAATTGGAAGATAAGATGGTTTTAATAGGATGGAAGGAAGAATAAATGTTTTGGAAGCTGGATGAAGGAAGATAAGAGAAATTAGATAGAATGGAATTGAAAGATAAGATGACTGGAGGATAAGATGGATTGAAGTTTGGAAGGTAGAATAAATGTATTGGATTAGATAGGATGAGAGGAAGATTATAGAATGGAATTGGTAGATAATATTAGGGGATTAGAAGATAGGTAGAATGGAAGAGGAATTGATTGGATTATAAGAGCAATGAAATGGAAGATATGATATATTGGAGGTTGGAAGGAATAATAACTATATATGATGAGAGGAATGTTGGAAACAATTGTTTAATTGTGTATTGTCCTTGATGTTACACAAATGTCATATCAGTCATTAGACAGAGTCTACCGAGCTCAGAATATTCAGCAAGGCAGTTAACCAAGTCTACCGAGCTCAGA
>MU225405.1:2304294-2319587 GCA_018584345.1 Thuja plicata | reverse complement strand
GTTATATTAAGGGCAACAATCCCATCATGGTCAAGCCCGTCATCAAATTGGGTGTGCATATCATCACGCCAATGAAGAGCAGCATTATGTTGCTGCATAAGGGTGTCAATGTTTTCAACAATGGTATCTAGGGTGGCAAGCATAGGAGCTAAGGTAGGTATATTCTTATATGTGTTTTTGAAGCCTCGTATAGTGTTCAGATTCTCTTGTATCAAATCCTCTAGAGATTGAGGGTTTTGAAGCGGTTCTGGATTGTTTTGGGGATCATTATTTGGCGGGGGAGGGTTATTATCTTCATTGTTGTCAACCATGCTTGATTAAATAATATACAAATATAAATTTCAAATTGATTTCATATATTATTAACAAAATCAATACAAAACCCCATTTTTACCAAAAAAACTACATTTAACATGAAAATGAAAAAAATCAATCCAAACATAACAAGAATTTACTTACCGGATAAACTGTGGAGTTGAATTTGTTGTTGGAGCAATCAGGTACCCAAAAAAATTGTGTATATGATATATCTAACCGTTTTCCAAACCTAAAGCGATGAGAGAAATGAGGAAAGCAGCTCGCGGGTTTTTGATTTATGCCACAGGTTTTCGGTACCTGATATTTTCAGGTACCCAAAAATATCATGTACCCAATTAGGCTTGTACTTTGGTGTCAGGTTTGCCCAGGTGTACTGACACCTAGGCCTACTAAAACGTCAACAAGCGCTTTCATGCGCTTTTGGATGAGTGAAAAGTGGATTTTTTTCACATCGCCACTTTTTGGCCCCCCATGATCTTGCACATACCCATTTCTAGGGTTAAGAGTTTTAGGGTTTTGTGTTAAAGAGTGATTTTTAGAGTTTTGTTCAATTTTATGATTTTTTGTGATATGATTATTCTAGGTTTGAAATCACTAATACTAAATAAAATTACTTTTAAATGCAAATAAAGCAACATTTCAATCTAACAACAAACAAAACTACAATTTACCCTATAGATTTTGAAACTTTCGAAACCTTGACTTTTATTTTTTCACTAGGTTTTCCACAAAAAATAAAAAAAAATATACAATAGAAAATATGGGAGCGTTGTATGAACCTGGTAGGGGAAAATGGGCTGATGGGAGGTGGTGCCAAGCTAACTGAATGTGTACCTGTTTGAACAGAAGCTTCATCGTGCCTATAGCTCACTAAGATTAGGTGAAAACATTCTCAGCCAAGTCATTCAAAAAATTAAATACATTTACTAAACATGTATTCATTTAGGTTGAGCACATGAAGCTAAATGCATATGTATTTTCAAAAACACGTACATGTTTCAAATTTTTGAGTCAGGTGCCCAAACCTAAATGCGTATACATTTCTAGTAGGATTCCCAATGTCAAGAAAACTTCCCCCAAATTGGGACTTAACTTCTTGCACTTACCCAGGAAGGCATTTCTATTTGAATTTTACAAATAGGATTAATATAAAAATTAAGGATTTCTACTCAAGGGGTCGATAGATATCTTGTAGTCATATAAAATCTCTTACCTGAATACTCAAATACCAATTATACCATTCTATAATCATATAGCATGCCTTTAATTACATTAAGAAAGGGATAAAATTTGGCATCAAAGTAATTTATTATATTTATTACCACTACCATACAATTTCTGAAATGGTCTATAATTACAAGCATCTTGATATCTTCTCCATTTAATGCTACATCTAGAATTTCCAATATCACAAGTGATTAAGATTTCATGGGTCTTACCACATAGATCTATCCTCTCCTTATCCATGATTCCTACACAAACATATCATCATCCAACACAACCATAATGCCCTTACTTAGTTCTCATGGCAATTCGCTTATCAATATTATTGTACTTAAGAGCTCAATAAACATCATGTAGTTATAAAATGGAAATGATGCATCAATAATGAAAAATTATCAATAGGTCTCATAGGGCTCCTACTTCAATATGATTTTATAATATCAACTATCATAATTTAATATCAGCCTAATAAAGTCCAATAGATTGATTTTCAACCTTGAAAGACATATGTCAACACTTACAACCGGCATGAAGAATGATCAATCTTTGGATTATAATCAAGACAATTGGAAACATTGTGCCCATAGTATCTCCATTTAGAACTTAATATACACTCTTTGATATTAGTAGCAATAATATTCTCAACATTCTATAAGTTTCACTTCCTTATTATGTAACCCATTATTACTGTAGTACAACTTGGTTCTCAAACTAAATAATTTTTACACTTGACACTTATAACTAAATGATTCTTATAATAATAGATACCCACCATATTATAATGCGTTCTTTATATAATTTCAAAATATAAAAAAGCTCATTTTTAACACCTACACACTAATTTAATCTTTGGTATAATTATAAAATAAAGAAAAACTCATATTTAATACTCATCCACTAATCTTATACTTGAATGTATTAAGCAAAACTTCATATCATATACCATTGTCACGGTCTTAAAACTATTGTCTTCAATATAAATACACTATGTAAACTATACTATTGTACCCAATTATAAGAATTCATATGACTATAATTATTAACTTTATCCAATCGACACCTAAGTCATGTTCAAGGTATAAGAACAACATAATTGTTAGATCTTCATATGTTTGATACTACTATTATTAGTTCCTGTCATAGGCAGGATAATATTGCATCTGTTAGATGCAATTTATTTTTAAATTATCCAATCAGATTTCAGAATTTTTGAAACCTATATTTATATTATATGATTTGTTAATTTACATATATTTAACAGAATTAAATAATATAATTTATCTCTATTGCTATTGGTTCTCACAGAAAATAGCAATGAGAAAAATAAATTTTAAGAACTTTAATTAAGAAAAAATAAAACTTTACTATCACTGTCACTGTTACCATTTAATACAGAGTGCTGAATATTAGTGATTTCATTAAATGTTAATAAACTTTTACAGCAGTTGGCAGAGTCAGTGTGAGCATAATCTAGAAATTTCTGAGAAATTCTAAGTAAGATAACAATGGTGAGCTGGCTCTGATTCATCAGGGCCTTCTTAATGGGTTTCTTGATGTCTTAAAGAATTATGACCTTAAGGACAAGGTTCGTAATACCCAACTTTTATCTTTGCTCTTAGCTTCTAGCAATTGAATTCAATTTATCAGTGGTTTGACATAGGGAAGATGTTGTGTTGCAGCTGGAAGTCTGTGCAAGAAAAGAAGAGGGAGTAATTGTGACAGGTCATGGCTTAGGAGGGGCAGTGACGGTTCTTGCAATGTTGTGGATGTTGGTGAATAGCAATGACAACAAGAATAGGCGTAGGAACAATAAAAAAACTCCCTTTCTGTGTGACCTTTGGTTGTTCTTTATTGGGAGACCAAGGGCTTGCTCAAGCAGTTGGCAGGTAAAAATGGTGTGGGCAATTTTGCCACATAGTTTCTAAGGCTACCTTATCTGTACTCAAATAGGCAAGCTCATCATAATCTTAATAATAATCATCATTTTCCCCTATCATATGAGCAGTCCTGCAATTTTCTGAGGGATATTTTACACCACACCCGGATTGCAGCAAAGTGCTGCACAAATAAGAGCCAACTTGTTGAAAGCAGGCAAAGCCCTTTTTGGCCACTTGGCTACTACTTTTTCACTTCAGAAAATGGTGGTGCTTGTTATAAAAGAAGTGTGTTAGTGCTGCAGATGTTGGATTTCACATTGCAAGATGTGGAGTTGTGTCCCTCCAGTGAGTTTTTCATGGAGCATCTTAAGTATGGCAAAACAGTGCAGCACAATTCCAGAAACCTGTACAGTGTAGGAGACCTTGGCCGAGGATATACTGATGCAGAAAGGCCATACGACCTTGGAATTACAATAGCCTTGGAAGCTGCTGGACTCCAAATTTAGGTACCCATTTCATAGAAACTCTCTTGATTGACGGAAACTAAGAAAGCCATAATTTCTTGTGGAATATGCAGCAGAACCTTGTTGGAAAATATATAATAGTGGGGAAAGCTTTTGAAGTAAAATGAAAAGCTTTTTCACTCCTACAAACATGACATAAAATGTAATGTTAAAAGCCCTAGTCGCCTATTTTTTTTTAAAACTCTCAAAATAAAAAAAATACTACGCGAAAGAGATTTACAATTTAAATATGCAAAATATTTATCTGAACTGTAAAACTCAAATATTCATAAAATATATTTAAAAAGAAATTAAAGACAACAAGCAGCTATAAAACTACAGCATCATGCATTTATAGAAAAGAAGCATTAGATGATTGTCTCAATTAGTTTTCCATATTAATAACTCTCAAAATTTTAACTAACTGAGCAACCAATTATAGCCAGAGAATATTGTCATTAAAGTTAAACATTTAAACCTATTTGTATGGAACATGAAATTAACCATAATAAACTGCAATAAAATATTTCAATGTTCTCAATGAGATGGCCTATTTGTATAGAACATGAAATTAACAATAATAAACTGCAATAAAATATTTCAATAGGATGTACTTCTATATAATTTAAGTTAGCCTTGTCACCATCTTGATGCATCAAAGCTTTGCTTTGTTACATTTAAGTTGTGGAGCTTATAATTTTGAACTTGCTCTATATTATTGAACTCTTTGAGCTTTGATCTATGGAGGTCTGTTGTGAAGTAACAGAGTCATACTTGTTAATCAGTTATGGCATGCGGTAAATCAATACACTTTTCAGTTCATTTATGGCAATAGGCTACATACAGATCTTGTCATTTTCTACAAACTTTGTTGCTTTTTTATCATCCAATGTTGGCTGTTGATGGCAACATCATAAATTTAAACGTTTCTTTTCTGTTGACAATTGCTAGTAGATTAACCAGGGAAAACCTTTCCTCACTTTACAAGTCGTACCCCGATATTTATTTATAAAATAAAAATTAGCAGCCTCTGTTAGATATTAGATATACAAGCCATGTTTATGTGGTTAGTTCATAATAGGGTTCAATTTGCACAATTGTATTGGCTAGATTTTATAGCTTCCTTAACTCTGTTTTTCTAAATATTTGCAAACACTATCATTTAATTGCATATGATTCTTTTCATTGCCTTTTTCTTTCTTGATCGTTGTAAAACCCACTTCCTTGTCAGAATCAAGATTTGGGTATTTTGTAAACAACCTATGTTTTTATATCTGAACATTTTGTGGCACGTGGTCGAACATTAATTTGAATCTGTAGGGGCTAAAAGTCTACTTTTGATGCAATTTTCAAACACCCTGCTTGCAAACTCTATGTTTCCACATTTGGCATACATGTCAATGAGCCTATTTTTGACAGCTGTAACATATTTAAATCCATTTCTAATGACTTTTGTGTGCAACTGCAATCACATTCCATGAGACCAAATTTCTTAAAGGGCATTTTGTCCAATAGTTTACATGCCTTGCCAGTATAATGGAACAAATTGTGAATGAAGCTGATAGATTTTGCATCCATTACAATCATATGATCAATAATAGATGGCAAATATCCAATACTTATAATTTTGTGTTAAAATTTGTCACAAAAATAACCTCCAGAACAAGAGAAACAAAATAATCAAAAATCTTAAATCATAGAACAAAATAAAAAAATTAAACCATAGAATCAATGGTTTCATTTAGCATATAACAACATGATTGCTTTGAATTGAAATAAAACATAATAAAAAATGATATGGTTGTGTACAGATTTCAAAAAACTCGCTGAAATCATGGCTACCATGAATTACCCCAAGATTTTGTAGAAACTGTCTCATGTTGTCAACAATGCCAATATAAACAAAAAATGGGCAGAATTTGACATAAACATCAGACTCAAATCCTTTCTTAATTATGTAACCGTGAATTTTGTTACCCTGTTGCATAGCTTCTAAGTAGCCACATGAAAGGAGAACACTGGCAATGGTATTCAAGTTGAATTAAACACCAGTGAATTCTATCAACCTAAACATCTTCAAAGACTCCCTGCTCTATCAATTTTGGGCATACCCTGCAATCAAATTGTTTACGACACCAATCTCCATGGCTCCCCCACCTAACTTTAAGATTGTATTGAATTCCAACCAAAATATTCTTAAAACTACAAAAATTCAACAAGGAAGAAGACTACTTGTTCAACATAGCCTACTAAAAACTTATCCCTGCAGTCAGATAAACAGTCATGCATCTCCGCCTAGGAATACAAATCCCCTTAAGCTCTAACGCCAGTTGTAGAAGAGACGACAACGCGTAGAAGCATAGATAAAACACGTGCACTGGTAGAAGAGTAGTTACCAATGCTAATTTCCATGAGGTCAGAGTTGTCAATCTACGTTAATAGTTTTGAGCATTCAAAAACACACGTAAAAACTCTCATATTTTATATAGATTCAGCGTATCTCAACGTTAACTTTACGATTTTATGCATTATTCTCTCAAAAGTTTCACATACGCCCTCGTGCAGCTACTCACGCTCATTACGACTTTTTAATACGGGGAACGAAAATATATGCCCTCTTACCAATTTTAATTGAATACAATCACTATATACAATTTCAATTTCAATTTCAATTGAATACAGTCATTATATATAATTTTAATTTAAATAAAATCTTTTTGTTGTATATGATTTTATATCAAAGTATGTTCTTTTAATGAACTATAAGAAGTGTTAATGGGATCAAGTCTATTGTTAAAATAGTTTTCAATAAGTTCATTTCAGTTATAAGTTTTGTTAAGTTTATAAACTCTAACCACCTTAAAATTTTATAGTCTTACAAATTCATCTTATTTAGAATTTTATTAACAAAAAAGAAAATTAAGATTTACTTAAGTAAACTTCAAATCAAATGTTGACAAAGATAATTTCTACAAGGAAAAAATTGAAAACATAAATAAAATTCTTGTTCCAACTTCTGTTGCACAAACCCATCATAGTTATCCTTAATGATGATATTTCCAATGAGAAATGAATTATTTTACTTGTAGAATAAAGTTGCATACAAAAAACTTATATTCTGAAAATGACTTTACCATCCTATTTATACATTTCTTGACACAAGGGTTAGATGGATAGAATTAGAAGTGAAGATCAAAAAATCATATTCAAATATGCTTTCAAGGATGAAAGAAAAATAAGGCCCCCCATTGTTGACATGAAAAATAAATACTTGTCACAATTTCTGGTTAACAAAACTTGTAGTAAAAAAAGATTTCCGCATCTATAAAGATACACGATTACTACATAAATGACCTCGAAAGGAAACCTCAATCGCTTTTATCAAATGGAACCTTACGATTTCAATGACCACAAATTATTCATTGCTTGTACTTTATACAAATTATTCATTACTGGTTATTAATCTCCAATATAATGCCAACATAAAATCATGTTCAAACTGTTTTAACAATGCTTTCTCTATGACATACTTCGTGCATTTTACATCAAATGCATCGACTACATCTTAAAACATTTCACCATAGGCAGGAACTTTGACTCTTCCGTCTCTTCTTTTTAATAGTCACAAAGACCATACTGTTTTTCAAAAATAGAAGTTAACATACTTTCCTTCAAACAAGGCCTTCGTATTTCAGTATAGTATGTTAATTATACCACGAATTAGACAAGGCCTTCTTATTTCATTATAGTATATTGATTGTACTACGAATTATACACTAAGATTTTTTAGCATGTTATAAATTTTATAGTATGATAATCTATGTGTTTTGATACACGATAGTAGCATTATTATTACCATCTCAAATAAACATGAAATGAACTATCCATCCATATGTCTGTATGTGTGTGTGTGATGACTTTGATCACACACTTAAATATCTGTGATTTAAAAAGCTACATATTGCAGCTCAGATGAATTTATCAAAGATATTTTATGATGTCAATATGTATGCTTCGATAAGGGGCCTAGATTGTTTATCATAATGTCATAAAGAAATGGAGAACATACACATGGAACGGAAGAATAATACTTATTTTAAACAAACACAATTCTATTAGATTCATTATTCTTGGTTGCAAGAGTGAATGATTTAGAATTAACTACCATCCTTGGAAAGAAAGGGTGAATCAGGGTACTCGACTTTACAAATTCTATTGAGAATATATTCAATGCAAGTATCAAAATCAAACCAACAAGCTCCATTAGAATTTATATCTACTACCTCTAAATCTTCCCTTGTTGTCTTGTGTCTCTAAAATTAATACACTAGGAATTATCATGTATCCTTAGTTATCTATCAAATTTTCCATCTCTGTGCTTTAACAAAGGTCTATTCCTTGTTCTAAATCTCCCATTTTAGCATATGCAGGGAGGACTTGGAATTTAGCTTTACCCATAATAATTACATTTTCTTCAAAGTTTTTAATGTGCTCTCAACAAATTCATCTCGTAAATATCTTTCCGCCATTGAAATCTATGAGATCCATTTTATTAAGGAATTTCCTCCTCATTTATGCTCTCTCTCTCACTCAGTTTCTCCCACCTTCTCTCCATATTTTTTCATCGGTTCATTATTTCACACCTTTCTCTCCTTTTGTCTCAGAATATCATAGAATTGTGGTCAAGTTGGATGACAAGAATGTAATGGAAAAATAGTGCATCATCTTTTGTAACATTGTCGTAGAGCCAAAAACGCCCCTTCAACATCAATTGTCTGATAGGTTGACACTAGCTAGTGGGGAAAAGTAACAACCCATAGATATTCAAAGAGATAATTTAAGAGATAAGAGATGACTTAGACGATAGATTATTTATTTTAGTGGCAAATTTTTAGAGCACATGGAGGAAATGTTTTGAGGCATTTGAACAATTTGTTCATTTCATATCTGTAACCATTTACTTATCCATTACATAAAAATCCTTTTAAATTTTTTATTCCTTATTTTTATTTCAACATGTCATAAATCTTATAGATGATTAGATAAACCCACCATCAATTATAATATGTTGACGCTTAATTCAGGAAATTTGATGTATGGAAGAACGTCATTTAGAATCCGATTCTCAACATCCATGTGATGTTATTCCTATATTTTTTCCTGTCACTCTTAAGATTTCGTTCTTATGAGCATGTACTTGAATTTTATTCAAACTATATAAGAGAGAAACACACAGTTAACGTAAATATTCACTTATATGTAAATATAAATATAAGATTGGAACACACAACACAATATATTAATTTCATAACAGAATGATTTATCTCATCATAGAAGGTTTTTTAATCTTACAAAAATAGTTATAAAAATAAAATAATTAACTCACAGAAATCTACACTATCTTCCCCAAATCTCTCTCTCTCTGCTGGCCATGCTCCATTTTTCTTTATATCTTCTTATTTATGATGAATTTATCCTCCCTCTATATTAAAAATTAGCTTATATATATCTACATATATACAATACATCGAGATTAATTCTTATTGAGGCGCCTATTGCACCTTTCAATATGATGAAAATAGGTGTCTCAAGAAGGATTACTTGCGGCGTATATATATATATATATATAAGCTATTAGCAGTCACAGTGCAACATAGAAGACATTTAATAATTTATATTTTTAAATAGATGTTGTGAGGGTTAGTGTTATGGTGAGTGTTACTGTTATGGTTAGTTCTACTATTACAATTAAGGTTAGTGGTGGGTTTATGGTAAATGTTAGTGTTATGGTAACAATTAGGTTCATCAATGTAAGTGGGGATAATATAACAATTAAGTTTAGCATTGAACATAGGGTGAATGGTACGGTTACGGTTATGAATAGGCTGGATGGTTTAAAATTTGGGTCAAAGTTATAGCTACATTTAGGGTTACTATAAGAGTTATATTTAGCATTTTGCGTAGGGTCAATGGTACGGTTATGGTTATGATTAGGGTTAGGGTTTAACCTTAAGATTACTATCATGTAAATGGTTAACATTATTGTTAGGGTTAGCACTCTTATTACGATTAAGGTTAGCACGCTATTGTTACGGTTAAGGTTAGTGTTAGGGTAAGAGTTAGATTAAATGTTGTAATTAGGGTTACTATTAGGGTTAGGGTAACAGTTACGTTAGTGTTAGTGTTAGGGTAACAATTACTAATGTTATTGTTAAGGTTAGTGTTAGGGTAACAGTTAGGTTAAATGTTGTAATTAGGGAACTACTATTAGGATTAGGGTAACAGTTAGGTTAATGTTAGGGTAACAGTTAGGTTAGTGCTAATGTTACTAGGGTAACAGTTATCGTTGCTATTTTTATAGTTAAGGTTAGTGTTTGGATAACAGTTTGGTCAAATGTTGTAGTTAGGGTTACTGTTAGGGTTATTATTATGGTTATGGCTAAACTTATTTTTAGTATAACAGTTAACTTTAGCATTTCAACTAGGGTTAATGATACGATTATGATTACAAGTACGATGAACAGTTTAAAGTTTGGAGTAGTATTATGTTAATGATTATAACTAGAGTTTGGGTTAGTAATACAGTCACAGTTACATTTACAGTTTTAATTAGTATAAGGTTTAGAAGGTGGGTTACACTTAGTATGATGAATAGGGTGAACGATCAAATTAGGTTTGGTGTTAGGGTGTATTTTTTAGAGTTAGTAATAGTAATGTGTTAACGGTTAAGGGTAGAAAATTTGTTATAGTTTGATTTAGAGTTGGGGTTAGAGTTACAAGTAAGATTATAGGTATTATTAGGGTTACAGTTAGAAATAGGGTTATTATCACATTTAACCTAGGGCTACTGTTACAATTAAATTTTTAGTACATACCTAGTATAATTAGAGTTGAAAAACATGGTTTAGATATAGGTTTAGTACTATTATAATGGTTGTGTGTAGAGTTACAGTTAGGGTTAATTTAATGTCTTGTGAAGGGTTACAGTGTTAGATTTACAATTAGATTTAAATCAGACATAATGTTATGGTTAAGGTTAATATTTTCTTAACTGTTAGAGTAATATCAAGGCCGTGGTTATCAATGGGATGTAGGTGATCTAGAGTTGTCATTAAATATAAGAGGTAGTGTGTGATTTGGGTCTATGGTTGGAGTAACTGGTTAGGGTAAGGGTTTAGTATAATTTTATAACATTGATTATGGTTAGACTTAGGGTTAGGATCACGGTGAGTATTAGGGTTTCAATAGGCGTGTGACGATAAATGGCATGCAAGGTTTAAAGTTATGAGCAATATCATATTTAGTATTACAGTTACGATCAAAGGTAGTGATGTGATGTACGTATTAGAGTTAGGATTAGGGTTAGTGTTTAGATTACAATTTTTTGGCGTTCATATTATGGTATGGCTAATTAATATTAGAGTGATGGTTAGGATAAGGTTTGTGATTAGAGTTTAAAATTGAGGTTAGGGTTCTAGGTTTAGTTTTAAGGTTAGGGTTATATTTATGGTTATGGTTAGGGTTAGGGTTAGGGTTAGGTTTTAAAGTTATTGTTAGAATTGTGGTTACTAGTTAGTTTTTTTTAGGCAAAAGTGGGCAAGCCACTGAATATATTATATATTAATAAACTGATTCAAGAGCTCAATCAGGAAAGAATCAACAAGAAAACCCGATATCCTAGCTCATTACAAAACATCAATATTTCACAACCTTACATGCTTACTATGGAATAAAAACACAACCTACAAGATATCTGCATATGCATTTGACCATATAAGAGCGAGAAAATGCAGCCAACAAAACCCTTCATTGTTCACATGCTAGGAAAACGAAGGCAAAATACATCATGCAGCTTGATACTAACGTCGTTACTGCTATGTCTATGCCACAAAAAATAAAAAATTATGCACTTCAGTAGTTTACCCCACTTGCAGACACTCATTCCTCCATCTCAACAAGTTCTATGGTTGCATGGGTTGTTTGATTTTTTGGTGACCACCCTGAGCTCCAACCTATGTTTTGTTCAACAGTTGTAGTAGTGACCCAAACATTACTGTGCTCCATCTGTGCAGGAAAATTCTCTCTCTCTCTCTCTCTCTCTCTCTCTCTCTCTCTCTCTCTCTCTCTCTCTCTCTCTCTCTCTCTCTCTCTCTCATACACACACACACACACACATTTTAATTTTAACCCTAAATAAAATATTTCTCTTATAACTATAATTGAACCCCAACCCTAATTGGGCCCTAACACAAAACCTATTGATTATGCCATTATTTTATTTATTTGATATTTATACATTTGATTTTTATAGAATGATTTTTCCTAACTCATTTACCAAGGGCATTTCTTAATGTAATGATATTAAATATCTATTTACTTTAACTTTCTTTAAACAACTTTCTACTCTTTTTTTGCTATTCCAACTTATCTTATACCTTATAAAGTATAGTCCTCCTACACTAAGATTTTAGATTTAATTTTTTTATTGTATATACTTCCCTAAGACCTAATTAGTGAGTATATATACTCTTTATTTACGCTTCATCACTATTCTTTTGACAAGGGGATTGGACATTTAAAAAAAAATTGTAGACCACTATCATTGAATGATATCAATACATATTTTTATTTGAGAGGTTCTTTGAGCTTTGTGTCATTCAATGCTTCCTTTCATGACACTCTAATGGCTTTGTACATTTTATAAATTTACACTTGTAGTGAAAGAGACATGTATAACATATTGAGGCATTGTTACATTAATTGATTTTGTCTAATTTTGTTTTTGAAATCTATCTCTTCATAATGCATTTGTCTATTTAAAAAAGTGTATTTCAAAATTTATCAGTTAAAAAATACATTAAAGATATTTTTTGTTTATAGCTACTTTCCATAAATATGGTTAAAGACATGTTTTTATTATAATCCTTAAAAATCAAAGTTCCTTTCTTTATTATATTTCTTTCTAAAATCTAGGCTTCTTTTGCAAAAATCACCTCATCTTCTTTCTAAAAAGATTCATTTCTTTATTGTGAGTACTCTAAAAGGTATTTTTTTTACTATATTACCTCTAAAAGGTACTTTATTGATTGTGAATATTTTTTTTTAAAGTCTAACTTCAAAACTTTTTTTTTCGAAGTCTAACTTCAAAACTTAATATTAAGTTTATTTAGATAGGTTTCTAATAAACACATTTTCTAATTATATAGGTTTATTCTACACATTATGAGATCATGAAGTGTGATTCAAATTGAGTCAAATATTAATGGAATGCATAATATATGATTTAAATTTTTATAAATAATAATTTTATTCTTTCTATTTATCTTATTTACCATTTATATTTTTCTATTCCCATTCCTTCAATTCTTTATTGATTCTCTCTATTTATTTTACTTAAACTATTTTTTTCTTGATGAATAATGCCTTCTCTATTGATTTAAAATATTAAAGTACATATTCATATAAAAAGCTGGGGGAAGTGAAATCACCCCGCAAGAGTCACATGGCCACAGGCGCAAAGGAAAAACAACTATTCATAAAAAAAACCACCTTGGGCAACCAAAGCAGTACCGGCTGAGGGTGATGGTCATAAATATCATCTTTTTTACCCCAGCCATCATTGGGGTCTATAGCTGGGTCAGGCAAAGACCACCCGTCATCAGTAGCATCATTATCTTTTTTCTTTTTCATCCTCAGTCCTAGGAGGCCAAATGGCCAAGGCTAGGCGAGGGAACCACTTGGAAGAGGTGGAAGCAAGCCATGAAGAGTCACCACCCGAGGTGTGCCAACCAACAGCAAGAGAAATAGGAGACCAGTCGGAGCCATGTTGCGGTGGAGAGGTTGAGCAGTGACGCCGACCATCATTCCCACCACTAGGGGAGTGATAGGGAGCCTGGGACCGAGGATTTTGAGATCGAAGGGTGGAAGAACTATGTCCACAGCGGTGACCACGGGGCGGAGTGCGATCGGAAGAAATAGAATTCAGTAGCACTCTGGCTATTGTACACAGGGTGTTACCCCAATGGTTCAACAGATCCTAAAGATGGTCCACCTCAAGTGCCACCTTGTTAGCCTATACTTGTATCTACATCATCACATTATTGTATATGCAAGCTTTGGTGTACATAGAAATATTTATATTAAGAAAGTTATGAGTGAAAAGAACAACATTTATATCTCTCCAAAGAGTAAAAAGAATCTACATCCTGAAAGCATGCCAAATATGAGGCCAAGAAAAGGGCTCATACTGAAAAGGTTTGAAAAAATCATAAATCCAGCTCCAGTACTGTTGAGCTCTTTGACAAAACTAGAAAATATGTAGAAGTTTTTATGGTTGCCCATAAAAGGGACACCTTGGATCAGGAACTCTCAAATGCTTGAGCCAAGAACACAGGGGCAAGCCCTGAAAAAGAATACACAAAGAAAAGTGCACAATCTTGGGCTCAGTAATGGTGGTCCAGATAGTGTGAAATCTTAATCTCCATTTTTTCTGAGAACTATGCAAGTGCCAACGCTGGTTGAGAGTGGTGACCATGGGAAAATGTGGCACCAACCAGTGGTATCTCATATTTGTCTTATAGTTAGAAAGAGGTGT
Organism: Thuja plicata; assembly: GCA_018584345.1. NCBI lineage: Eukaryota > Viridiplantae > Streptophyta > Pinopsida > Cupressales > Cupressaceae > Thuja > Thuja plicata. The sequence continues at coordinate 2,305,071 of MU225405.1, read as the reverse complement.
GCAAGGATACCATTTCCAATCCTTCAACCATGGCTTAATAGGTTGGATACCCAACTTGTGAAGTATGAGCGGAGGCAAGGCAAAAACCAGTAATTCAAAATTTTGTTGATTTGGGCGAGACAGACGAAACTAAACTTGCATGTTATTCCACATTCAAAGGCTCATGGTAGCTCTAGAAAACAAATCTTTGGATGTCCTGATGCCATTGTGAGCTATGAAAATTAGGTGTAAAGGAGCATAATAACAAATCAAAACACTCAACAACTAATAATCTAAACTACATACATGCTAAGACATAAAATGAAAACTTGAAATAAGCTAAATGAAGAAAGTGCAAACCTCCTACAAGCTCATTCAAACTCCATTTTGTTCATTGGATATGTCAATTTTTTGTGGATGTGTGCTCATGGATGTGCTTCAAGCTTCAAGCTTTGATCTCAAACTCCCATTATAACTCTTCTCGAAATGATGGATTTATGATATTTTCTCAAAATAGCATTATAACTCTACATGGAAGGTGGATTGAAATTGTGAAGAAATGAGGTTTCTTTTATATAAAATGGGTGAGAAATCAAGGGTCGGGATGTAAACCTAAGGAGAGACTCAGTTGCACCTAGAAGAGAGCACAAGGATTGCGTTTCTTTAAGTGTCTCTCATTGTGACAAGTGTCACAATATGATTGGGTTGAAAAGAGGGAGGAATGTGACCATTTAGGGAAGAGAGCCAAGAAGACTCTAGAAGATAAGGTTATTAATGAGGGTGTAAGAGCATTAATGA
>MU225405.1:2291453-2304244 GCA_018584345.1 Thuja plicata | reverse complement strand
GTTGAAAAGAGGGAGGAATGTGACCATTTAGGGAAGAGAGCCAAGAAGACTCTAGAAGATAAGGTTATTAATGAGGGTGTAAGAGCATTAATGAGGAGTGTAAGAGGCATTAATGAGGCATTAATGAAGATGTAAGAGAATTAAATGCACTTGGATGAGGATGGCTTGAAAAAGTTGACTTTGGGGAAGGGATTAAAATCATAATCTAAACATTAGGAATGTGACATCATTAGGGAGAGTTTAGGATTAGGATTAGGGTTAGGATTAGGATTAGCATGGGTGAAGAGGTTGGGATTAGTTGGAACTCAGGTTTTGGTGGTTGGGATTGGTTAGGTTAGCATGTGTGAAGAGGTTGGGTTGAGTTAGAACTCAAGGTTAGGTGGTTGAGATAGGTTAGGTTAGGGGTTAATGGGAATATTAATAAATTGAATTACATAAATAACATATTCAATAATAGGGGAATAGGGTTTTAATTAATTATTAAGCTATTGGTTTCTTTTAATAATTAATCAGGACTATAGCCAATTAATTGAATTAATTAGGGCTAGGGGATGACATAGGTCAATTAGGTAATGCTTAATTACTTAGCTGGTATTTCCTAGAAGGCACTAAATATGATTAGATGTGTTAATCAAATTTAGGTGTCTACAGCCATGTTTATGAAAACGTAGAGCACTAACACCCTGAACCTTAGCCAGTAGGGCCTCTTGCATAGAAAAGAGGGGAGACCACCAAATATTATGTTGGTTCATAGAAAGCCCATCACAGAACCCATCTCCAGCCCAGCGAAGCCACGGATTAATGGCTTCCCAGGCTCTCCAAATGCTTTTAAAAACAAAAGTGCCCTTGATTTACCTGGTTCTAACATGATGAGAAGGGTTTTAAAGACAGACCCCTTCCAAGTCAGTCTGTTGACTGCAAATCCAGAAGAAATGCAATGCCTGAGAAGGATTTTCCAGGCTTCATTCCCAGTTAAAGCATGGATGATCCATTTATCACATAAGGCAAATCCATGCTTTTGAGTAGAAAGAAGGCTCAGGCCCCCAAACTCCTTGGGAAGGTAGAAGTACTCTCGTGTGACTCTATGAAACTCATGATAACTAGCACCAGAATCCCAGAGGAAATTCCAGAGGAGTTTCTCCAGCTTCATGTAGGAGGCTATTGAAGGAGCCCAGCAAGATGAATAGTAAACATGGGTAGCTTCCATAATTTTGGAACAAATCTAGAATTTACCAGCCAAGGAAAGCGACTTGGTAATCTAGTATTCAAGCTTCTTTTCAATCTTCGCAAGAACTGCATTCCACAATTCAACAGGAAAAGCTTGAAATGCAAAGGGAATGCCCAAAAAGTGGAAGACCTCGTCATGATGCACCCATTTCCAAACATAATGAGAGAGCCAAGGAGGAGTAGGAATAAAATATTGTCTACAACAAAGATTCTTGTGTCATTGAATAGGCAAACCAGAGGCAAGACAAAAAGTGTCAAGACATTAGAGAGCATTGGAGACATTATTATCATCCTCAATAAGAGTGAGAAAGGAATCATTAGCAAAATGGCCATTGAAAATCTGGGTAGGTGACTCGAACAGGGAAATTCCTCTAACAAGGCCAGAAGAGATAGCATTGGAAAGTATGTATCCAAACCCCTCATAATCAAGCACATAAAGATCTAGGGCTAAAGGGCAGCCCTAGCATATAGATCTAAAAAGTCCAAAAGCCTCAAATTTCCTCTCATTAATTGTGATACAAGTAGAAGCATCCCCAAAGAGCATCTCAACCGACTGAATGATGGTGGGACCAAATTCAAGGGCTTGAAGCATTGTAAGAATGAAGGGTCATTCAATTTAGTCATATGCCTTGGCAAAATCAATCTTTAGGAATATGGCATGTTGTTTGGACTTCGTGGCCCATTCCATGTCTTCCCAATTCGCAATAATATTTTCAAGGATATATCTAGACTTGATGAAACCAATCTTCTCAGGGAGAACTAACAAAGGCAGGATGTGACAAATTTTGAGAGCCAGTGCTTTAGCAATAATCTTGTAAGAAACATTCAACAAGGTTATTGGTCACCAGTTAAAAATATCTTTAGAATCTCTAGCTTTAGGTATGAATTTAATGTTTCCTTTGTTGATAATATTGCCAAGGGATTTAGAATGAAAGGCTTCAAGGTATGCCTTATACAAGTATGGGCCAACACAGTCCCAAAAGACTTTAAAAAATTCACATGGAAAGACGTCACACCCAGGAGCTTTATCATTTTCCATGGAAAAGACAGCCTCCTTGAGGTCGGTGATGGTGAAAAAGTTCTCACAAAAGGCATGATGCTCAGCCAAAATCTAGTTTGGAGTAACAAAAATGCAATCCTTCAAGGCTTGGTCCTGTTAGGTCTCGTTAAAAAAATATTCAAACAATGATTCCCTGGTCTATTTTTTTCAAAAGAGTCTTATGAAGATACTTGAAAAACCCTTGTCTCGTGTCTCAAAGTGTAAATTTTGATCCTAAAACCCTAAGCGTCGAAATAGTTTATAATTTCATGTTACTTTTTTCCACTTAAGTCATGTCTCACATGGGTTCCTTTTAAAAAATGTTTGTGTTCAATAAGTTGTGAGTATCCTAATGCTATGGTCCTGTATTATCACTAAGTCTAGGTCTACAAATATTTTATTAAATCCACTATCTGTCGAGCTAATGTGTTTTGATCTAACGGCCCGCTTAATCACTTATTCCCAAAGTGCTCAACATCTATCTCATAAGACATTAAGTCATGACACTACGTATATTTGGTGGGTTCAATGGTCAGAAAGGGTTTCAGTTAAACAGTCAACAGATCTTGTTTCATCGAATGGTAGACTTAATCACTTAATCCCAACATGATCGACATCTATCCTATAAGTGATTAAGTCTGAGTCACGCGTATCTTTGGAATGACGTGGGCCCTGTCACAAGAATTTTGATGGAGATTAAAGCATAGATAGATCTAACGGTGGACTTAATCACTTATGGCTAAGATGCGCAAGATCTATCAGTTAAGCCATTAAGCGGTGTTGACATGTGGCAATTGGTGGGCCCAAATATTTTGAACAGTTATTGATTAAAGTACAGACATATTTATTTTGATCCAACATATGACTTAATGGCTTATCCCAAAGATGCATAAGATCTACCAATTAAGCCATTAAGCCATGATGACATGTGTCCTAATGATGAGGTGTATTCCGCTAACGGTAAAGGTGACCGTAGATTAAAAGGTGGAAAGTCTGAAGAAGATCTAACGACTGACTTGATAGATTAACAACAGAGTGAATGAGATCTATCATTTAAGTGATTAAAACATGATGCCACATGCCCTAGTAGGTCTGGCTGAGGTCGTAAAGAAGGAGCTAAAGACAAAGCAAGTAAAGAATGATCTGACGGTTGACTTAATTGCTTAAAGGAAAAGTGATCGACATCTAAAGGATAAGCGATTAAGTCGTGGTGATGCATGGAAAAAGGGTGGGTCATGTATAGTGCAGAGATGATGTTAAAGAAGTTCTAGTTATAGAAGAGATCAGACGGCTTGCTTAATGGCTTAAAGGAAAGGTGCGCGAGATCTAGCTTCTAAGCCATTAAGCGGTGTTGACGCGTGTCCAAGTTGATGAAATTGCAGCCACAGTTAGTAAATTCAAGGTAAAGTAACTTATGGCCTGGTTAAGATAAATTTGATGGTTGACTTGATCGCTTATGGAGAAGATGCACGAGATCTATCATTTAAGTGATCAAGTTGTGCTGACACGTGTCCCAAGTGAATAGTTGTTTCTGGGAAAAATGAAAGTCACCCGATGAAGGAGATGTTGTTGAAGATCTACGGTCCAAATTCAAAGTTCTTAAAATAGTCGTCAATAAATTGTTAAGCCGCGAGTTTTGAACTAGGTGAATTGATTGTAGAGCATGTGGCCACTTCAGTTGAATTCAATGCAAAAGTCTGATTTGATTGAGGCCATATAATTCATTGCTTAAACTTGAAGTTGTCATAATTCATCGAAGTCATTCAAGCGAAGATCAGAATTACAGTGACATTGAGGCGCTCTTTGCGACAAAATTGCAGAATGGGTAATTCTTCTGTGATACAGTAGAAATTCATGCTTTCAGTAACATTTGGAATTTGAAAAGGTCTCAGAATTGTTAATATAATCTGAATATCATTCCTGTAAGAAGCCCTAGATTCATAAAATGGCCCCTAGGATTGAATTTTCTGGCAATGTAGAATACAAAGATAGAAATGTACGAGATGACCTTCTACAGCAGTTGACTAGGTCCACGGGTGATGCTACCCAAATTAAGAGAATTGTGCCAGTACATCCCCATTTTAGAGTTGGGGAGGGTTTGTATGATATGGGTAGATGGGCCAAAGATGCTAAAACTAGTACAAGTAGTTCAAATTTATTCAAAACTGCTTATAGCCAGAGGAATGCTCCCTCCCCAGATTGCAATATATGGGATATAGAAGTGGGTAAATTGATAGTGCCTGGAGTATTCATGGATACAAACCTATTAACTTTGATAGCAAATACATATGATAGAGTATCCATGGTTTTAAGAGATACAGAGGGGAATGTGTTTTTGATTGTCACAGCAGATGGAATTAGAAAGGTGTTCAATTTAAGTGACCTCTTAGTTCAAAAGGATGATATTGGTTTTGACCATTTTAAAGATATATACCAGACTCAAAAGGAGTACTACAAGAATGAGGCTTTGAAAGGATATTTTAATAAGATTTGGGGTCTGATTGTGGTAGGCCCAAATACACTAGAGCCTTTTAAACTAGACTATTTTAATAGCAAGGCTAGAGGAATGTATAGTGACTTGTGCCATGTGTTAGGAGAAGATGAAGAAACAACAATGCTTGTCCACTTCATGCTTATGGTCGTTCAAATTTTGCATCCCCACCTGTCAATTGTTTTTTATTATGCTTCCTAAATTGTTGAGTCAATACATCAGGGTCTGCTAGGAATTAAGGATAAAAAGATACTCAAGCCAATGGGATTGTATTCCTTGATGATGCACATGATTTTGTTTAATAATGTTGATTTCTTTGAAGAAGAAATGGACCTTACCGATTTTCAGGATGATGAGGATATGCCTATTTAGTTATGGAGTGTTGATTTGTCTTGGGACAGAAAGGAGGCTAGTTACATAAATTTTGACAGATCTTTTACTGCTAGGCTTAAATCATTATTATGTAAGGAAAACCCTAGAATTAGTACATATATGATGAGACTCTTGAGGCCATTGGAGTATGATCCACATTTGAAAATTGTTCACAATTGGGGTGATCTTATTTTATATCATGTATCAACAGTCATCAGGATTTATGGTTTTAAGGGAACCCCAAATGTTCTTCCTTACAGAGTGCCACTAAAGATGGGTCTAGCAGAGATTCAAGGGCAGTTGGGTGGATTACAAGATGAAGCCTTAACAGGAAAATGAAGGGAAGCATTTTCCATACCCTCACCAGAGCCCATCACTTTATCATTACAAAGGGGGGAAGGACCCAATTTGATAAATACCTAGAGCCATACCATTTAGGAACATATGTGGCAAGGTGTGCAGATAATGAGGGTTTCATCATTGACATGTTTAGGAAGAGGACCAAGTGCCTGGCACTGGATCACCAATTCAATTTTCCAGAGGATATCATAAAAAATGAATTTGATCTGGTTGAACAAAAGATCAAGAAAGATAAATAGTTAGTATATAAAAAAATATTTGGATTTCATTCATAATTTTGATAGATCTTATGATCCCCTAAAGGTATTTTCACCTTGGGAAAAGAAAATAGAATCTTTGATGAGTATGTTTGAGGACATAATGCATAAGCTAGATCAGAAGAAACATAAAGTAATGGAAGTTGAGCCAGAGAAGGCAAAATCTGTTTTGAGCGGGATGTCTCAAGGAAGGCTTGTCCCACCAGGAAGGTATCTGGTATACTAGAGAAGGGGTTACAATACTATTTTTCCACAGGATGAGAAAACATCTGAAAAAAAGGGGAAATGACCAATGGATTCCAGTGCCAAAACTTTACCATCCCCAAAGAGGTACAGGGTAGAAGAAAAAGAGAAACAACAGGGAGATATCTATTCCCCTTCTCAGTCTCCCCTGCATATGGATGACCAAAGTATTGCTGAGAAATTGGTCAAAATAGGAAATATTGGACATATCTTTGTCACAGCCTAGGAGCTGCAAGAGGGAGTGCCAGAGGCACCCAAGCATGCAACTCTAGATCTTACAATGGCAGAATTTGTAGGGAAAGAGCTGGACCCTATAACCAAATAGGCTAGTCAGGAATTCTTATCTGATGACAATTTTGTTAAGGATAGGGCTTTCATCCAATTCCTATGGAGAGTCCACATTGATGAATTCAAGGAAAAGTGTCAAAATTTGCAAGAAGGTCAACCTGACAAGAGCAAGGAAGACATTGAGAAGGAAGTGAAATAAGAAATGATGACCAAGTTTGACAAAATAACCCCTGAGGAGGACAGGGAGTTAGTAAAGAAAAAGGGAGTTCTCATCTTGACTCAATGGGATTTGGTTGATGTCATTGTATTTGATGTTGTGAGGAAGGAATCCAAACCATTGCACACGAGTGGGACATCAATTGGTGCCCAATTCAGTGAAGATCATGCAGCACTGGAAATATGGTCCTTAAAAAAGAAAGATAAAAGGAGGATTAATGAGGATGATTAGGATGAGAATACAGGTAGCCTCATAGTGAAAAGGTTTTTAGAGACCTCGGGGGTAGAAGCAGCTAACCTCACTATGTAGACAACAAAATTAAGCTTGAAGGTAGCTGAGAGGCAAGAAGAGGCATTCAAAATCCTGACAGAAAAATATGAAATTGTCATGACGGCTTACAATGATGAGAAGATCAAGTCTATTGAGAAGGACAATAGAATTGCTTTCCTTGAGGGAAGAAAAATAGTGCAGTTTGTGCCTCAGAGAAGGATTACACAAGATCCCCACCAACCATCCTCATCAAGTCCTTTTATAACTTATCCTCCTTCCCCTGCACCATCAAACCCAACCACACTAGAGGAGTTAGATCAAGAAAAAGCCAAACTGATTGGTAAAAGAACAGAGCTGGAGAAGCAAAAGAAAGAATGGGTTGAATAGTCTGCAGCTTTTAGAGAAGTAGAGGAATGGGTGTAGCAAAAATATGCAGATAAAATACATAATACCCTCATGTATTGTACCCATGAATTAGATCATACTGCAATTTATTCACAAGGGAAGAAAATTGTCAGTATGTTGAATGAATACAATGTAGATAAAGACAATTTGGACCAATTGGTAAATAGATGGAAAGGAAAGGGAGGAGAATTGAAGTTCTTCCACACCACTTGCAAGAGGGAAAACAATGTTGACATTATTTTAACTAGCACTCATAGATGTGTAAAATTTCTCGTGGACATGGACATAAGAAGGAGCATTGTCATAAGAAAGGTAATGGCCCTAAAAAAGGAATATTCAAAGGACCGGTATGAGATGTTCCTAGATCTTTTTAATAAAAATGGAGATATTAAATATGAAGCATTGTGGCATTGGCGGATGAATGAAGCATTGGCAGTTAGAACTAATAGCATAATTACCCTGGAGAGTACACTGCTTTTTGTCTAAACAATTGAGATAGTAGGCAAGGCCAGAGCATTTTTTGGATTTTGGTCAGATGAGATTGAGAAGGAAAATGCCACTTGGAGGGAGATTAACAGTAGAAAGGATGAGGTCCTTAACTTCAACTGGCTGAGTGATGACATGTACACTTCTTGGAAGGATAAGTACACAATAGTTTATCCAGAAGGAGGTGACGACATGCGGGTGGATGATGAGGCCTAACAAATTGGATGATACAGGTAAAATGAAGATCCTACATCACTAATATCAAGCACAAAAGACTCCAGATGGCTCATGCCGAACAACTTTGAAGAACTTGCAAGTACCAAGCGGCCAAGAGACAAAATTTATCAAATATCTATTGTAACAAGAGTGGTTATCACTCTATCAACTATTTTGTCTTTTTAATGAGTCATTGATTTTTTCCTTGTTCAATGGTTTGAAGCTTGTTGCAATCCTGTTCTATAAAAGGATTCCCAAGATCATTGAAAAGGGCTAGAAAATTTGTATTGTAAAACATTTGAAAAAATTTCAGTCAAAAGGGGAAAGATAGTATAATTTGTACTAGATAGTGTAAGAAGTCAGAAATAAAGTTGAGAGATCTTTTGCAGGTTATTGGAGAGGTTATCTCTGAGTACTTTTTGTATACTAAAATAAGATTTTTTGAATTTAATACAAAGATCCAAATTCCAATCTCTCACGTGTTATGTGTCATATGAGTTATGAATTTTCTGATTCATTAGCATAGTTTTCTCTGTGTTTATGTACTTATTTGAGAGTTATGATCTAGGATCAGTTTAAATTAGGCTCTAATTTATGCATAGATTCACCTAACACATGCTAGGATTCTATTAGTAGTAGGGGTTTTGGGATAGTTGTATTATGATTTGAAATCTTTGATGAACATTAATTTCAATATAGTGTATCTAATTCAGAATATAGCCCAATGGATAAAGCACTGATCTAAAGTTGATAAGTTTTGTTTTATTGCATATCTAGTTACACATTGGTTGTGTTTCCTATAATCAAACATTTAAAATCCATTAAGTCTACATTTGTGTAAGTTTGTTACAATTTCTATCTCATGCTCCATTTCATGGTTGATGTTCAATGGGTAATTGGCCAATTATCTAGTATCTCCTAGTTATGTTGAGTCATTGTGAGATTACTGCTTGACAGTACCAGATTAGATATATCAATAGGTATTACAAGGTATCCCCCCTTGGTGTAGCAGGACTGAAGAGTAGTAGTAAGAGAGTGCTTGTTAGTTGGTCCTTTTCTTTCATGAAAAAATATTTGGAGGTGGCTCCTCTATAAAACAATCATAAAAGGAAGAGGTTTTTGTTGTTTTCATCACAACTTAAAAAGAAACCAACAAAATGGTGACTCGACTGGGGAAGCGTGTTTCATTGCAATAAGTGAGTAAGGTTTCTCAAGTTGAGCTGGACTCCTGGCCTACTTACTTGTCACTACCAATTGGTTGACCATTGTACTACAGATTTGTATCTTTGCATGTCTCAGTGACTTGTATTACTCTTGAGAATGTATCAGGATAAGTGCTTAGAATGTGTTGATATTTGTGACTCGTGAAAATTTTCCATAACATAAATTTTTTACTCAAGTTATTGGGTATTTTCTGGGCTTTTTTCTTTTGTTGGGTGGTGACTCGAAGAAATCTCTGCATCAGTGTTGAGTTATAATTAATCTAATACACTATTGTCTAACTATGAGTTAAAAAAATACCAGATCAAGGATGAACAGTCATCCTGAGAATGAATTGGAAAGTGAGATTTCGTCCACTTCCAAAGCTGGGAAGTTAGTGAACAGAAATTCTACTGGAGCTGCTCCCCAAGCTTGAAGGCAAAGAAGGAACATAAGAATGGATACTCCCATTCCTCCTAATCATGAAGAAGAAAATGTAGAAGTTGAACAAGAAAAGCAACCAGGATTAGGAGTCTATGGGGAGTATTACTCTCAGAGTGAAAGGGTTTATGATGTCCCTAGATATACCAGAAAGATGGTTCGTCGTAAATCTCAGGGACATGAGAAAAGGTATAGATCCAAGAGTAGAGGTGAAGAGAATAGGAATGCTCCAAGTGATCAAAGCTCTCCCTCATCTGAAAGACCACATTCCCATCACCACAAAAGAGAGAGAACTATCATGGAAGAAAACTCAGAATCTGACATAACCCTTGTGGATTCTGAAGAGATTTTTGAAGAGGTGGGTAAGTTGGAAAGGAAGATCTGAGACTAAATTGCCTTGAGACAAAAAAGAGAAAGAGAAAAGGAAGAAAGAATCAGACATGCTCAGATTCAATCTGACCAGTTTAAAAGGCAATTGTGAGATTTGGAGGCAATGAATGCTATGATTATGCCTGAGAAACTTGAATATGAACCTATTGTTCAATAATTGTATGACATACCAAAGCCCAAGGATAAAGGTAAACAAAAGGTAGCATCTGTTGAAATAAAGGAGCCAGTGAGAAAAGGGAGTATGATGGATCCCATGATGAAGCTGGATACTGAGTTAGAGAGAGCCAAAAGAGAGAGGGAGATAATAGCCAAGGAATTAGAAAAGGCTAAATTGGAAGCCTCTGCTCTTGAAATGAAGAAGAAAATTGAATTTCTCATACAAACCTCTGGTTCTCATTCTGCTGGTGTTGGCCCTAAATTATCTCTGAATTCATAAATGCATATACCACCACCTATTGATTCTGGAAATGCTACCACTTCAGGTACTCAAGGTAAAATTTCATCTCAAAAAACTCCTTTCTATATTGAAAGGTACGGACAATTTATTTTCCTTGGCATTCCTAGTTATCCAAATGAAATTCCTAAAAATATTAGGGACAAACTTCCTAAATTTTCTGGGAATAATGCTATAACATGTGAAGAACATCTGAAACATTTTATGGATATGGTTGATAACTATGAAATTGCACATGATGATGTTATGATGAAATTATTTGTGCAATAGCTAATTGAGGATGCTAGGGACTGGTTTAGAGGATTTCCCAATGAATGTACTGGGTCCATGGATGAGATGAAGGAATATTTCAGGGACCAGTATGAGGACAAGACTAATGAAGGGTTCATGTTGAATGAGTTCAACAACATAAAAAAAAACCCAAACGAAGAGGTGGTGGAATTCAATATCAGATTTCAAAGGGCAATGCACAAGTGGCTACAAGTGATGAGACTAGATGACAAGGTATGTCTTTCTACCTATCTTAATGCTTTTGATGAAAAAATAGGTTATTTGTTAAGAGATAAGAAACCTAGGAATATTAGGGAAGCATACAAGGTAGCAATCAACATTGAGACAAATAGAAGAGTTTCTGGGAAAGTGGGCAGGAGAGAAGACTAGAAACCCACCAGGTATAATAAGAAAGAATTAGATAAACCCTTGAGTTCTAAACCTAAGGAGGATGATAACCTTAAGTTGATTCTGAATGCTTTAAAAAATTTAAAGCCTATAGAGAGTAGTCACAATAGAGTTCAAATAATGATAAACCTGTTAGAATACTTCAGGGATAACTGAGAGGGGGGGGTGAATCAGTTGTCAGCAAATTTATCTTATCTTATACTTATAAATCTAGATTGATACAAAGTAAATGCACATTAAGATAACACATTACACAACACATCAATTTGGTTATGGGGAAGCCAAATGGTAAAAACTCCGGTGGGAATTAGCACCCACAAAGAACTATACTATTTATAGTAATCCCTGTTAAAAGATCTTTCAACCCTATTAGGAGTTGTTCATTACAATGCAGTAGTTTAGTGACTTGGTTAAGGGTCTGACCCTGTTAGGAGTCTTTTACAATAACCTTGTTAGGGGTGGTGGACTCACTGTCCAAGGACTCACTGTCCAAGTGGTGAAGGCTACAACCTTCTGGATATTTGATACACACTGTATCAACAAGATGAACTATTGCTTGTGACATTGCTTGTCTGATCAGTTCCTTTTGTGCGTTGATGCTTTAACCTCTTGTAAAGCACTAAAAAATCTTATCTATATTCTGAAAGCTTCAACTTCAATATCTATATTATCAACATATGATAAATATAGCCCTGCTACTTTAACATTCTGCTTTGCTTTTCTTATCTCTAGCTTTCGCAACTCTTCTTATCACAAATGACCTTCTATAAGTACATACTCAAAGTATGAGATCATGGGACCTGTAAGACAACTCTTCATAACATCCTTGTTGGCTCTACTAAGCACACAAGCATAATTACAACTACGCAAGTATAAACTGAATAGACGTGTCACTTCACTAAGTTGGCTTCACCAATTTAACCATAACTTTGCAATCTTCTTGAAACACGTTTGGCACCTTTGGATTAATGTCACCAACTCATAACTAATCATGAATATACACACGCATATCCTGAAGATAGGTTCAACTCAAGAATACGTCACATATGTTGGCCTTAAACTGTTATCCTCCCAGAACTGTAACCGCCAATAATAGAATTACATATCTTTACTAAAACCTCATATCTGGGTCTGCGTGTATGAACATAGCATAATAAACATGTCAAAAACATGTATCTATCCACACAAGTCTTCATTTCATCATATGGATAAGTACATACAGAAGTACTACTGTGTATTATATGTTGTCATCAATGACAAACATACAATCAATCAACTATTTAGAATCAAATCTCCAACAATCTCCCCCTTTGGCATTGATGGCAACATATGATAAAAATAACTTTTGTTCATGGTGTCTTCTTTCTTTTACAATCTTCTCAATATCGACATCAAAGATTCATCTACACTGCTGCAGTTACATAGACTGTGTTTTATATGTATACTCCCCCAGACTATAAGCTCCTTGTATGTGTTCCTTTTTTTACTTGTTTTTAGTACATACTCCCCCATTGACATCAATGGCAAAGGGCGCCATAAACTATTATGCACAAGTACTACTCCAAAAGTAGAGTAGTCAACCATTCATCAGTCATATAGGACTGATGTACTTGTTGCTTTCTTTAATCAAACTTAGGAGAGGGAATGACTCCCAACTTCTCCCTTAGATACTCAAAAGTATCCTTTGCTAAAGGCTTCGTGAAAATGTCTGCCAACTGATCTTTTGTGCTTACATAATCCAATGTCACTTCCTTGTC
>MU225405.1:2246635-2276478 GCA_018584345.1 Thuja plicata | reverse complement strand
GACATACCTCTTCATCTAGCTTTATCTTCTAGAATAGTTTGTGCATAGCTCTTTGAAACCTTGTGTTAAACTCAGTAACCTCTTCATTGTAATTTTTCTTGATATTATTGAACTCATTCAATAAAAACCCTTTATTTTCTTTGTCTCCGTACTGATCTTTAAACAATTCAATCAATTCGTCCATAGAAACAACAGAGCCATTAGCAAGGCTTCTAAACCATTCTCTTGCATCCTCAACTAAGGACTGAACAAATAACTTCATTAATACATCCTCAGGGGTGATGTTCAAGTAATCAATAAAGTCAATGAATTTCCTTAAATGTGTCTCACACGAAATTACAATATTACCTACAAACTTTGGGAACTTTTCTCCGATATCACCCACATCTTTAGGAAAAGCATTAGGGTATCCAGGGATACCAACAAAATCAAATTGTTTGTACCTCTTAGTATGCAGTGGTTTCCTTTGAAAACCATCATCCTCTTTGGAAGTAGTAGCCTTTCCTTTAAAAGCTGTAGTATTTTCTGGTCCAATATGAGAATATTTTGAAGATTGTAAAAAATCTATCTTTTTCTTCATTTCAATTGTGGCAGCTTCCATTTGTGCTTTTTCCAACATTTTTTCCATGGTTTCTTTTTCAATTCTCAATTTTTCTAAATCAATCTCTAATTTAGACATTTGTTCAACCACAGGCTTCTGAAATTTAGGTTCTTGATCTCTATGTTCACCCATCTTTTGTTTGCCCTTATTTATTTGTAAAATAGAAGCTTTATGAGTGAATGGTATTTCTTGGTTCTTCTGAGACCTCTCTGTATCTTTCATAGTTTGGTGTTTCAAAAATATTTTTCTATTTTTATCAAGATCCTTATGATCATTTCTTTTCTTTCTCATTTCTCTTTCCTTTTTCATTTGTTCGACTAGGGCGAGTTGTTTCAAAATGAACTTTTCTTCATTTGCTAGCATATCAGAAGGGGCATCTTCTGAATCTGAGCTAGGTGTAGTAATATCCTCTTTCTCATTTGAATTAGAAGTGATTGTGGGTGTTTCCAATGCTCTTTTAGCAGCCTCCTCATAATCTGAAGTATTTCCATCATGAGAATGTTAATTAGTATTCATATCATTCCTGATATTAACCTCTTCACCTTTTAAAGGGGTTTCATCCATGTTAACTTGATTTCTCTGTTTCCTCAAAGACACTCCTATCCTTGAGGATGATGGGATTCCCTCATGTAATACCCTTTCAGGATCATTTCTCACCCTTGACCTAGTATTCATTCTGTAAGACATTTATTTCTTTTGCACTAATCTCAGAGATGTTCCTTTTAGAGTCACCACCCAATAACTTGGGATGAATACTTATCAAGAGGGTGCCTTAATAATAACCAAAAGTATACTTTGTAAACAAGTCAATCTTTTTAGTGCCAGAGATTCTGATTACTTGGGCAAGAGATATTCTGCAAATTCTTCACAAATCTTTAAAATCTCTAGAATCCCCAGCAGAGTCGCCAATTTGTTAGCATTTTTTCTTGCAATACTTACCTAATGATGACAGTATACCTAGTATACTCAGATGCAACCTCTTTTAGGCAAGAGAAAGGCTAATTTCTAAGGATTGGATAATATCCTTCTTCATTTTTGAGCTCCACAGACTCAGGCAGGTTTTACCTTTTAAAGATTACTGATATCTCAGTCTATTTATTTGGTGGATTGTTTCATTCACTGATTATGAACCAAAAAACCTCATTGTAACAACTTATAGAACACTTTAGAGATTGCAATGACTAACTTAAAAAGAGTACTATAAGCCAGGCTATGGCTTTGAAAACATAAACCAATAAGACAAGGATTTGCATCCTTCTTCCTTTTGATTTTAGGAGGGATAACCTAATGATTCACTCTCCAAGGAATCAATAGGATGGACAATATCCTACTGATATAAGTCCTTGATGAGGTCAGCTCATATGTTTTAGTAACATATGTGTTTGAAATAATTTTGAATGTTTTGAAAACTTAGATGATGATAGATTATCAGACCCAGACCTAGATCAGTGCCTATCCTTTGGGTTACAGAGTCAAAAGCTTGAAGTCTCACAAAAACAAAATATTGTAAGCTGCCTTACAACCTACATGCAATTAGGATAAGTTTCCTTACAAATTATCTGATTACCTCTAAAATATTGTATCAAATCTTTAAATACTGATATGCTTCCTAAAACCACTCACAAAACTTAGTTCTTTGCATGAAAGAAACTTGCAAGTAATTAAATAGTCACCTTGTAACCAAAATGCTTCAGAGTGCCTTACAATCTTAAGCATAAAAAAAGCATACACAGGAAATAAAGAGACAACAATAGAGAAGAGTAAAATTGCACCATATTTTATTGATGTAATCCTTCTTTAATACATGAAAAAGCTTTAAAGCTTGAAAGAACACAGACACAAATTTAGAAAGACTGATTTTATAATATATTTCATCCTCTTCAAAATACAACTCTCTTCTATATATATAGGTCTTCAACCATCTCAGAATCCTTTTCAAAAGGATGCTACAAGCTTCAGATGGTCTCAGAAAACCTAACCCTAAAACTACAGAAGAGACAAAAAGAAAGAGAGAGAAGAAGCGGTGGAATGACCAAGTCAAAAAGATGAAAACAGATATTCTTTGTTCTTCTCCTGATCTGGTGACTTCAATCTGATAGTATACATAGTAGATGGCAGTAGTTATGTTGATTCTGGATGACCATGCTTTTAGATTCACCTACAATCTCCTTTTGCAATAACTATCCTCTTCATCTTCAATAGTGAGGTGCCAAATAGTCACCCTTACTCATCGTCCAATATTTCTTCTTCAACTGTTGGCTTCTTTCTCTTGGGCATGGTCATCAACTCCCATGCTTTCACTTCATCATCTGATGGCCACTTAAAGTCCTAAGTACTTTGTATCTGTACTTTTTATCTATCCCATCTTGCATCAGTGATATTCTTGACATCTACTAGAAACTTGTTGATGTCAGTTTTTGCCTTGAAAGCTTCATCCAATATCTTATTGAATCCATCTATGTCCACATCTGTGCCCAAAATAAATGCCTCATCACTCGGCATTTTGCTGTCAAATTCATTCCTCTAGGCATCTAAGGCCTTTACTTGGTCATCATCTCCCCTTAAGTAATGAACAAATTTATTGAAGTCATTAGAAAAGAGGTTTAATTTTACCTCAATTTCATTCAATTTGCCTTTAAAGAATGAGAGAGCAATATTAACCCTTTTGATCTCATCTTCAACTTCTATCACTATTTCTGACAAATCTGAACTTAGGGCTTGCAAAGATGCTAGCTTCTCAAACAATTGCACCCTAGTAGACCACTTAGTAAAATAGGGGTTTAAGATAGCCAGATGCCCCATCACCTCTATATGCCAAGCTGGAAACTTATTGTAGGCATTGAGTACAACATTAGTCTTATCTTTTATAATTTCAATTCTATGTTGTAGCACACCTTTTAATGCTTTCAAAGAAATTGCATTTCCTTTCTCTCCCTCAACCTTTTCCTCAACCACCTCTTCAGACATTGCCTTGTCTTCAATTTGTAGGAATTGTGGTTGCATAGGCACATACATCACCTCAGGCTTTTCTTCCAATTCTTTCATTAATATTTTTATTACCTGATCTTGTTGGTGTACTTGTATCCAGCACAATTCTCTATCTTTTGCCAATGCACTTGTCTCTTCTAACAATGTGCTACACTTATCAGACAATTGTTTACTTTTGTCCTCATTCAAGTGAGCCCAGTGTATCATGATTTGGGATATCTCCAAATCCACTATATTTTGCATCGTCCACACCATTTGACTCCCAACCATATTCTCCTGGATATTCACCACTTGGGGCTTTTGATCCTTTGGGCACAAACTCCACATTGCAAAGGCCTGAGACTTTGGGCTATACCCAAATCCCTTTATCACATCTCCCATTTGAACTTCACTAGCCATTTTGAGATCTGGCTATTTTCTAATTTGGTCAATGATGAAGGCAGATGCTAAATCCCATCCTTCAGCCAACAATATGCCACTACCTAGCACCAATTTTCTAGCCTCCTCTAGTGAGATGTCTTCACTTTCAGGATCATAACATTGCAGAGCCACCAAAGCTTCATTTGTTATGGTCTCCTTACCATCAACTGTCAGTTAACCTCTTATTTTCTCTTTCTTATACCATCTCAGGAAGTATTTAAACTCCTCATTTTTAACAAAATTTTCATCATTCAAAAATTCTTGTTGATGAATTAGTCTTTCATCAACACAGGCCTTAAGAGGCAATTCAACATTATCCTCTAAATCAGGTTGTTTCTTCTTGCCCTCCCTAATTGCTTTCCTCAGGTTATGATCATATAACCTATTGCCAGGTACTAGGGATTTAGCCTTATCCTTTTTCTTATTTTTCCCTTCAATTGAAGGTTGACCTATTTCTAATTTCTGCCTCTTAGCAGTAGGCTCCACATCATCAGGTTGTGTCACTATTTTCAAATCCACAATGTGGCCCTCTGTTCCCTGCAACTGTGGCACTTCAGCAATATCTTTCTATGGTGGAGCATACCTAGCAATACATGTATAATCACTATCACTACTTCTATTATATTCAGATTCTGAGTGATCCAATCCTTGGGCACCTTTTTTGTCAAGAACAGTCCCAAGCTATTCTGTGAGCACATAATAGTTGTCTATCATGGCTTTAATCTTGTCAAAATATGGGAGATCAAGGTAAAAACCCCCAAAAGCCATCCCATTTCTCTTTATTTTTCTTTCAAGATTTAACAATTCTTGAATCCTCAATCTCCTTATCTGAATGTCATCCTCATCTAGAATGTTTCTTGTTGCATCTTCCTCTATGCATTCACAGTGGACATTAGTATTGGGGATTGTATGAGTATACAATCTTCTCACCCCTGCCATAAAACCTTCTAGGTCAATATATCTATAAGGGGCTACCCCCATTCTACATCCTTCTAGCCACTGGCCCACTGCATCAATAGTACCTTTGCCAATTGTAAAGTTAAAGATTCTGAATTGCCTAGGGGTCAAAGTCCCCTTTTTGTGTGGTGCAAAATGCTCATTGTCTGTCAACAATAGCTGCCATATAAATTCCATTGCATCCAATCTTGTTGGTACATAGTAGGGTAAGAGATGAGGTGGGTGAATACACCCATATACCCTAATGACTGTATAATTTCCTTCCAAGAAGAAATCACCCCAATTATGCTTTCCTTCCCACTTATCTGTGTAGTCACATGGCCTCAACAGTTGCATAATCTTCAGTGGGACTCTTGTTCTGCTAATGCCTAGACTTTGTACTATTGGATATACAATCCAATTTTGAAAAGCACAATAATCACAGTCCTTGGACGTGTAATTCCAAACCCTCACCCAAAATTGGATAGGATTTGGTCCTTCCTGGTAAAACCTCTAAGGGGCTAAATTGTCCACATCCATGATTACAAAATTGAAATGCAATAGGAGATGCATGAGAATGGAGTAGTGTAAGAACTTGGGCTCCTTCTCCTTTGGGTCTTTCATCTTCTTCTGAGTTTCAATGAAACCCTCATGCATTTCATCAATGATATGTTGAATGTAATCATAACTGGTGTTAGAGTGGACCTCTTGCAAGTCCAGCACCATCATCAAGATTCTAGCACTGATCTTCTCTGCTTCTCCATCTATCCCTAACACTCTACATAGGGCATAGGAAACATACTTGATGTAGAAATGTAAATCCTTGTAATAATATGGGCTGGTCCCAGACATGGGATCTAAATACTTCCTCACTTCTTTCAGCATATTTTTCAACAACTGGCCTCTAGAAATTCCAGGCTTCAAAATATATCTCTTTTGCTGCTTTGTCATGTCAATTCTGGTAGACATGGTTCTATATAAGCCAAAGGCTTGCATGAATGAATTTCTATTTAATATCAGCAGGGCAGTGCCATCATTCCTTTTGATTTTTTTGGACAAAACATCATAATGACTAGCCAGGTCTAGGAACAAGTCTACATCTACATAGACATCAGGAATAATTAATCTTGCTAAGCCATAGGTCCAAGGGTTTGACACTGGGATAGCCTTATCATAATTCTTATAAAATTAATTAAAAGGTGAAAAACCTATTGTTCCTGGAGTGTCAGCATCTCGTATATCTCGATAATCATCAATGAGCACATTGGCATTTGCTCTTTTGTTCTGAGTCGAACCAGGAAGCAGTTTGAGGAATTCATCAAAGTAATTTACTTTTCCCTTTGCCTCCTGTGAATTTTCACCTCCACCACTGGTTGATGCTACACTGACCACTCTGCTCATGTTTACCGTGCCTGAATCTCCTTTTCTTTACCGATATTGAAACAAATCTATCACTGAGATTCACCGACTGCCCTGTGCACAATTCTCTAAAAATAATGAGCTTTAAGCAACAGAAAACCCTGCAATCCTCTGAATTTTCTCTCTGTCAGAATACTTAGCTCTTCTCATTTTGGATTTCTGAAAGTAAGATGAATGCAAATGAATACACAATCAACTCCTTATAATAACCGTTCAAAGTACACAGTTCATGATTTTGAGAACATCAATTCTATCTTTAATTCAACATAGTGCAAACTTGATTGAAAACCTAGCCGTAGTTCCCTGAGCGTGACAGGAAATCAAATTCATAAAACTAAATCCTCAGAAAAACCTTATAGAATTCAAATGATCTGACATGTCTTCCTATGATTTGCTAGCTGTCATACATCTCAGCTACCCTTTTCTGCACAGTAATCAAAATCTAAGCCTCTGATTGGTCGATGAGTGATTCACGCTATCATATCTGATACTGCCACCTTTTCTTAAAATTTGGTATCAGGCGACCATACGACTGCATATAATTTCTTTGTCGCTGACCCCAGCCTCTAACCTGTGATTTCTCTGGAGACATAGCGACTACACAACTTTCCTTACTTTCGTTAACCTCAGTTATCATTTGGCGATCACGCGACAATGAGGAAATCAAATTCGCCAATGGTTATCACTAACCCACATTCTTTTCTTAGACAGTGTGACTAAACATCACTTAGAACTTTTACAGTTATCTCTGAGTCACCAAATGTCTTCTTTCCTTCGCAAGACTGCGCGACTGCCCTTAGTTGCCCGATCGCAGAATACAAAAGTTAAGTGTTAAAAATTCACGACACAATGCGACAGGTATCTTGCCCTTTACTTTATCTAACGACCTCGTGACATACCCTTAGCTGCTGATTCGCGAGGACTTTTCTCTTTGGGATCTTTTATTCTCAGACTTGGCGACCACCGTAGGATCTTTTAATGACTTCATCTGACGACTGTCACGCAATCGCCAAGTAATCCTTTTTACCTTTAAAATCTTCTGATACTTTGCAACAAACAAAAGCCCCTAGTGAGTCTCATAGTCATTGAATGAGTTTTTTACCTTTTAGTGATCATGCGATCATTCTTTGAAGTCCACTTACCTTCTGACACATGTCTCATCGCATATTGAAAGCTGAGTTGTCTGGTGACAACCTGACTGTACTTTATCCCAAATCATAAATGGTTAGTCGCAATGTCTCAAAAGATTTAACTTAACTGGCATCCTTTCTAGATACTGCGTGACTAAAGCTTTCACAACATACTTAACCGCAGACCCACTTAGCGATTGCGTGACATAAAGAGATCGCGAAGTCTCATAACAAACCCTTAACTGCTGATAACTCCTTGTGACATCATGACCAGTCTGTGGGCCCCTTCATATACTACTGACTTGTTTAACTGATCCTGAAACCATGCGATACAAACTAAAATTCAAAGTCTGGGAATGCCTAAGGAATATTCTAAAGTTATATGAGACTACGCGACACAATCTAATCGTCAAGTCTGGGAGAAAAAGGGAATATGTCGTTCAGGTTATGCGACTAGGTGATTAGAATATAACACATGACTTAAGTGAAGCAAAAAGGTAACTTTGAAACATAAGCAAAAAAGACCTTAGGGTTTATTTTCAAATTGAAACATTGAATCAAGACTTAGGGTTTCAAGGTTTTTTTCACATTCTCACAGGCTCAGACTTGAAAACCTAAAAACTTTGATAGGGAAAAGGCAAAAGGATTGAGAGACTTCTATTTTAAACATGAAACCAGAGAGAGAAGACCATAAAACTTAGGGAAACAAACCAAAACCTAGAATACAACCAACACTGAGAACTCCTGATTATTCAAAGCCCATGAATAGTTTTTCATTTGCATCTTGTCACACTATTGCTATTGTATTGTTACATAAAAATGAAGAGGAGTTTGAGCAGCCTGTTTCCTTTTTTAGAAAATCATTGCAGGATGCAGAGCTCAAGTATTATTAAACTGAGATGCAGGACTATTCATTAGTGAAGGCTGTGAAAGCTTTTAGGTGTTATCTAATAGGTGGTATTGTAGTGGCTTATGTTCCTTCAGCAGAAGTTAAGGACATCTTTACTCAACAAGAGGTGTTAGGAAAGAGATGTAGATGGATCAATAGGATTCAAGAGTTCAATATAGAAATCCAAATCACTAAATTGGTTAGAGGGATGGGTTGAGCCAAACTAATGGCTAGTGCAAATTTGGATGCTAATCACATCAATACCCTAGAAGAAGAATAGAGACCTTTCATCTGTAACCTTGACCATTGTGACTGGTATACTAACATTATTTATTATTTGCAAAGAATGAATTGTCCATAGGGTGTGGATGAGAATAAGAAAAGAACATTAAAATTGCAAGCAATCCATTTTTCCCTAATCAGAGATGAGCTATGGTGGAGGAACCCTGAAGGAATTTTAATGAAATGTGTTGATAAAGAAAAACCAGACAGGATCCTGCAAGAGATGCATAATGGAGTGTGTGGTGGCCATTACATGGCCAAGACTACTATACATAAGATTTTGAGAGTAGGATTCTGGTGGCCAACTATTTTTAAAGATGCTTATCAATTGGTTAAAAGATGTGATGCTTGCCAATGTTTCTTTGGTAAGCTAAAATTCTCAGGTAATGTACCCCTCACACTAGTGGAAGTTCAAGCCCCTTTTCAACAATGGGGTATTGATTTTATAGGAGAGATAGCTACAAAGTCCAGTGGAGGACATTCATGGATCATTGTAGCTAGAGACTACTTTACCAAGTGGGTGGAATCAATCCCCACTAAGAGAGATACAAGTAAAGTGGTGATTGATTTTTTCCTGAAGAACATAATTACTAGATTTGGGTGCCCGAAGAAGATAATCTCAGATAATGCCATGTATTTTAAATCTGAGGAATATGTCATTTTTTGTGTTGAATATGGTATTCAGACCTCTTACTCTACACCTTAACACCTACAAGGAAATGGCCAATTTGAATCCACTAATAAGATCCTTCTCGAGATTATTAAAAGAATTTTAGATACAAACAAGAAAGCCTAGGATTCAAAGTTAACATTAGATGTCTGGTCAGACAGGGTGACATCTAAAAAGGCCATAGGATGTGCACCTTTTGATCTAGTTTATGTGATACAATCTAAAGATTGCCCCAAAATAATTTGATGCAAATGTACAAGTTTGTTCATAATTATGATGATGATATTGATAATGACGTGCAATTGAGAATTGATGACCTGGTGGAGTTAGATGAAGTCAGGAGGGAAGATTCTGTGAGAAATGCAAAACTTCAATTGCAGGTGAAGAACTTGTATGACAAGAAGGCAGTCTCAAGATAGTTTGATGTGGGAGATTATGTTCTCATGTGGAATGCTAGGTTGGAAGACAAAGGAAAGCGTGGAAAATTTGAATCAATTTGGTTGGGACTTTATATTGTCCATGAAAGGTATGGACAAAATTCATATTTATTAAAATATCTTACTCGAAATATTTTAGAACTGCCAGTTTATGGACAGTTCTTGAAGTTATACTTCTCATGAAGTCTAATTATCCATGAACATTAGGATTGTGTACATAGTGTGTTTCTTTCTGTCTTAGCTTAGTGTGCTTTCCTGTTGTGTGGTATTTTTGTTTTCCAGTTGGTTGGTCTGCTCCCCTGAGATTATGAATTCTTGTAACACCTACAGGAGTTATTCATCCCCATAAAGAGCCACTGTTAGGTCTGGTTAAAAAAAATTCAAACAATGAGTCCCTGGTCTATTTTTTTTCAAAAGAGTTTTATGAAGATACTTGAAAAACCCATGTCTCATGTCTCAAAGTGTAAAATTTGATCCTAAAACCCTAAGCATCAAAACAGTTTATAATTTCATGTTACTTTTTTCCACTTAAGTCATGTCTCACATGGGCTCCTTTTTAAAAATGTTCATGTTTAGTAAGTTGTGAGTATCCTAACCTTATGGTCCCATATTATCCCATAGTCTAAGTCTCCAAATGTTTTATTAAATCCACTATCTGTCGAGCTAATGTGTTTTGATATAACGGCCCACTTAATCACTTATTCCCAAAGTGCTTGACATCTATCTCATAATCCATTAATTCGTGACACCATGTATCTTTGGTGGGTCTGATGGTCATAAAGAGTTTTAGTTAAACAGTGATCAGATCTTGTTTCATCCGATGGTAGACTTAATTTCTTAATCCCAACATGATCGACATTTATCCTATAAGCGATTAAGTCTGAGTGACGCATGTCTTTGGAGTGATATGGGCCCTTTCATAGGCAGTTTGATGGAGATTAAAGCATGAACAGATCTAATGGTGGACTTAATCACTTATGGCTAAGATGCACAAGATCTATCTGTTAAGCCATCAAGCGGTGCTGACATGGGGAAATTGGTGGGTCTAGATATTTTGAATAGTTGTTGATTAAAGTGCAGACAGATTTATTTTGATCCAACGGATGACTTAATGGCTTATCCCAAATATGCACAAGATCTACCAATTAAGCCATTAAGCCATGATGACATGTGTCTTGATGATGACATGTACTCCACTAATGGTAAAGGTGACCGCAGATTAAAAGGTGAAAAGTCTGAAGAAGATCTTGTAACCACCTAGATTTGGTCTGCTATGACCATAGACCCTATTTTCCCTAAGTGTGATCATACCCCCAATTATGTTCAGACAACTCTTCAATCAGCTGACATAATTCATTCAAATCAAATTTAATCTCCTAAGTGATCTAATCACTAAATTTTATTAATCACCTAAGACAATCAAATCAATTCAAATCAATTCAAATCATATGTGGCTAAGGTAACTAATTTAAAAGGAATTAAATAAATCCCTATTATATCAAATCATTTGCAAAGCCTATCTTCTAGCCTATATTAATCTAATTAATTAGCTATAGTCCTAATTAATTATCTAAAGCAATAAAAAGCTTAAATAATTAATATTCCTATTTTTGAATAAATATATTTAATATAATTCATTTCATTAATATTCCCCTAAATCCCTAACCTAACCTACCTCAACCACCTTGACCCTGGGTTCAAACACATCCCAGCCTATTCACCCCATGCTAAATCTAATCCTAATCCTAATCTCATTCTAACCCATCTCCTAATGATGTCACATTACATTAAGGTGTGATTATGAACTCAACCCATTTGAGAAAGTCAACTTTCTCAAGCTTGACTCAATCTAAGTCCACCTTCTCAAGCTTGCCTCTTACACCCTTCCCATGCTTCTTAAAGGCTCTCATTAATACCTCATTAATTGAGATTCCTTAAGCTCATGCCTCTTCAATTCCTTTGGCATTTATTTCTCTTACACCTCATTAATGAGTTTTTCAACTGCATTAATGAACCTTGTCCCCCTCTCTCTCCTCATTTCTTCTATAAATAGAAGGAGTTTTTGAGCACAAAGGAGCCCTTAATTTTTGAATGTAATATTGTTATGCCAATATTTTAAAGGAGTTTTCAAGAATTTTTATGCTATCCATTTCTACATAGTTTCATATTGCTTCATAGTTTCATTATCATGCATAGTTATAATGTTCATTTTTAGAGTTAATATATATTGCTTAATGATTAAATAGTTTGTTTTAACTCAAATATTTCATGCTAAGTCGTATATGTCACTAATAGTAGTATAATCTGAGGGTTTTTATGTTTCTTATCATACTCTTCTTAGTTATAAAGTAATAGGTCAATTTTAGTGCTTTATATGCTCATCTAACCATGTTTTCCACTAATATAATGACCTATTGAAGTGTTGTGTCACGGGTAATAGGTGCACTATTTCACACACACATTTTTGGCGCCCACCGTGGGGCTCAATTCTGGAATTGGCCTCATTTTAACTCTATTTTTCACTAATCTATCCTCCCAGTTTTCAATTCCAGAGTCATTTATGGTAGTAGAAGATCACATCTGGGATACGCCCTCGTACCGCAAAAATTGAGGCTCGCATCCGGGATTTCTTGGGTCATTTTTGGTTCTGGGTCGTATCTGGTACAGCAAAGATTGCATCTAGTAACACAAGATTGTATCTAGTTTTCTGTATCATTTACTGCATTTCCTGGATCGCATCTACTAAAAATTTTTGAGGACTTTATTGCCTAACCCTAACATCCTAACTAGTGGTAATTCTGACATTTCAACAGCCTAACTAAGTGCTTGCAGGTTTCTGAGAAGGAGATAATAAGAAAATACTAAAGTGTGTGGTTGCGGGGATCTTCAACTGATTTCAATACTAACTCCTTTTTCAAATCTTTCAAACTTAACACCATTTTCTCAATACGTGTCAAGTCAACTAGATTATTATGTTCTTTTCCTCTTAAGGAAAATCAAACATTGGTTAAACACTTATGGAGGGATTTGGGGGTGAATGAACAAGTAATCTCATCATTTAAAGTTAATTTTGGAAATCATTAATTGAACCAATCAAAGCATTTAACATTGTGGGCTAATTGAACAAACTCATTGTCTCAATTCGGGATAGTAACTGAATAAGCAAATCACTTAATATTGTGGATAATTAAACAACACAAATTTGATTTCATCCTATTTTCATTAACTTAGGAACATTTAAATTAGGCTCAACATAGCTTGAGGGAATGAACTTTAATTTATGTGTTTTGGGAGAAAATGGCATGGATTAGGAGAGAATGCTCTTCTTCTTTGGAGGAATCAGAAATCTAGATGTCCTACACTCACCAATACTTTGTATGCTTATTTAATAGTAGAGGACCTATCGGTTGAGGAAAAAAATCTCCTGGGAATGACCCAAGTGAGGACAGGTTTTACGCTAATCCTTCCAAATCACTATAAATAGTTGCTTCCTCATAGGATAAAGCCTCGAAAGACAGAATTGGTTTTGTTCCTAGAATTTTGACATCATTCCTTGAATATGCTTGTGTATGTGTAGAGCGGAGCCTCTTGAATCTTGCTTGCGAGACTACACATATTTGAGTACTTATAGGGCTATACACCTCAATTTTGCCTTATGCAATTCTATGGGGGACGGTTTTGAACGGATTGCCCAATCATAGATAACACTTAAACTGAAAGAATTCCTGATTCATCCCCGAAAGGGTGATAATCCTTGTGCAAGACAAAAAGTGATTTTCCCAAGACACTCGTCATATCGTGCCCTCACTTGCATTTGGATTCGGCTAATACAACATCATGACTAGAACCATTGCGTGTTTGGTGATGGTTTTATTCTGATTAGCATTTGAGTGTGTACCTAAGTCAACAAGAAAGGATTTTCATCCTCCACCTAGAAAATAGGGCATAAGGATGTGTTTGTTCACCCTTTAACAATGCAACAATGCTTGATGTAACTGAAAATCATTAAAAAGATAACACCTTCAAACAAGCAACAAAATTCAATCCTCAGTCTATGCATGTGTTTTTCACCCACTGATAGGTCTCAAAACGCAATCTGTAATTAGACAAACTTCACGCACTTCCAAGACATTTTTTTCAAAACTGACCAAATTTGACAAAGACATCAAAAATCGCATCCCAGATTTCCCAGCTCGTATTTAGTATCCTAGCTTGCATCTAGTATCCTGGCTCGCATCTGGTCAACACATCATCGCATCTAGGGTTCAAGCTCATATCTAGGGTCATCAGTAGGTCATATACTATATTTCCTGGCTCGCATCTAGGATAGTGGGAACTTGTAGAATAGCTTCTGAAGAAAACTCAGTTGATTTGGATACCCTTTTGGCTCTTTAGTCTATCCCTATTGTCTTTTTTGGTCTCCCATTTGTTGTGTCAAAACACTTTTCAGATGTCTACCTTTCATGTCCTGTCAATTTTTTGCTATCCGTCTCAATACGTGTGGTCTATCCACTTTTTACAACAACTTGATTCCTAGCTCACTATCAGGGCATTCTAACCTTCTAACGCTGGAATCATTTACTTTCACCAAAACACAAATGATACTTCCACCTAGACACACCCACTTGAACGATTCGAGATACTACCTGACACTATCAGGAAACTATGACAAAGTTGAGATACAAATACATGGTTAACACAAGATGCAACAAGTACACATCTAAAGGATCAAAATTACCTCCTAAATCACCACACTTTCAAGGAGAAACATCTCACAGTTCCCTACTCAATCTAGACTCTCTAGAAATGGACAGGTCCACTCGTGGATGGAGTGAGGCTTTTGACGAATATGACAATAGAAAAAACCAAAAGCACGAAGATATTGATGAAGAAGAAGAACCCAAATTTAAACATCCTCTATTTGAATCGGGCAATGAGGAAGACAACACTAAAGAAGAGTACAATAAACTCAAACAGAGCAAGAAGTTCCACAAGATACTGGAAAAGATAATTGACAAAGATAAAGAGAAATACTTTCTCCATCTAGCATCCAATGGCGTAAAATTACCCAAGGATTATGATGTGGAACAACTACAAGAAAAGGAGGTACCAACTCCTATTTTTATTCTCTCCAAACAACTTACCTTAATGCAAACGAAACTTGAGACTCTCAAGCAAGAGAAGGCTAAACCCAAAATGAAGTACTTTGTGGACTCCATTTATTCATTTCCTTTTGAAAAGAGTATCACTATGGTTCTATTCCCTCCCAACGTGGCAAGGCCAAAATATGAAAAATATATGGGAGAGACTGATCCACATGACCATGTTCGAGAATTTTGTGCTCTTAGCATAGAGTACATGCATGAACCTACTTACCTCATGCATCTTTTTCCTGGAAGTCTAGGAGGCAATGCCATGGAATGGTTCTCAAAACTTACACCCAAGGTCAAAACTTTTGAGGAGTTAATACAATAGTTTATCCAACACTACTCCTATAATATCCAGCATGATGTGACTATGATGGATCTATGCAACACTAAACATAAGAATAGCAAATCCTTTACCCACTTTCTACAAAGGTGGAGGAAAATCTTTGCACGGTATTCAAGAGCCATTCTCGAATCTGAGAAGATGGAAATCTTTGTCAATAACTTAGTACCTAAATTGAACTACGCATTACAAATGCAAGATTCCCCTAGCTTTGATAGGATGATCAAGAACGCCCTCTATATCAAAGAATTTATTGTCAAAAAGGGGGAGATCACTCTTCAAAGTGAAAACTAATCTAACAATTCCAACTCCAAACCTAAATAGTGAAAGAAAAATAGAAATGTTGTCAATGATGGCGTAGTAGACACATCCAATGTTGGTCCTAAACCTGAGGTGTTCAGTGTAACTAACAGTATGCAAGCAAGCAAAGATGCCAAGATAACGACCCCCATACCCAAAGAAAACAATGATAATAACAAGGTTCGGCCATGGACTTCAAAACCTCAAAGAACATTCACTCCTTTGGGAGAGCCTCTTGAGACTATTTTGAAGACACTATTAGACAACAAAGTTCTCACAATCCCAGATTCCAAACCATGGGAACCAGCAGTCAAAGCAAGGTGGTGGGATGATAATTCTTACTGTGTCTTTCACAAAAACAAAGGACACAAGACTAACAATTGCCTTAAGCTTAAACATGTTATTCAAGACCTCATTGAAGGAGGAAAGATCAAAGTAGAGGGACACACTACCAAAAAAGATCATACAACATTTTACAAACCATTCCCTAACTATGAGAAAGGGGAAGCATCTAAAGGGAAAGGAAATGAAGTAAACTACACCTATTCCAATAATGATAACGTGATCAATATGCTAGACATTAAAAATGAATCAATTAATGTGGTCACAATCAAAGGTGTTTCTTTCCAAATGTGGTGACTCAGAGCCAAGCACAGGTCACAATCAAAGGACCCAATTCTTCCTCAAAACCAGCATCAACTTCCAAGGTTCCTATTGTTACTATCCCCAAACCAGCAGTGAAACACACAGTTACTATTCCTGCAGCAAAGTATGACTTGGTAGACCAATTGCAACAAACCTCTGCTAAAATTTCCATTTTTGAGTTGCTTAAAATATCCATAGTACATAGGGAAATCCTAGAACAAGCCCTGCATGCCACAAATGTACCAAAGGACCTTGATATAGACAAATTCCAAGCAATGGTTAATCACATCTCAGTGCCACATTATCTCTCCTTTTCTGAAGAGGATGATAAATCATTGACACATCCACATAATCAACCCCTCCATATTGAAGTCCTCATTCATAAATCCTGTGTTAGAAGCATATTGATAGATGGAGGTGCAAGATTGAATATTTGTACCCTTAATCTAATTAGGAAACTAGGTCTTTCAGAACAGACCATTGACTCTAGAAGAAAAATAACTATCAAAGCTTATGATGAGGAAGAAAGATCCTCTAAAGGTCTTATTGTTCTACCCATCAAAGTCATACCAATTGAAATTAATGTCATATGTCAAGTTCTGGATCTACCCCTGGCCTACAATATCCTGTTGGGGTGACCATGGATTCATGAAATGCAAGTTGTGTTGTCTACTTACCACCAATGTATCAAGTTCCCACATAATAGGGTGGAAGTGACAATTCCTGCAGATTATACTTGCAACAATATCAAAGAAGGTAGTATGATTCCACATAACAAAGAAGCTATGGATGAGATTTATCCTAAGACTACCAAGGACATGGTTATGAAGAGTTTTGGCAAAACCTTAAAACTTGAAGAAACAGGTATGGGAGAATACAAGCTGGACATGACTCCATCACTGACAGAATTGCCCATATCACCAAGATCCTATGGAAAACCTTCCTCGACATTCACACCTACTGAATCCAAGGAGCTAGAAATCCAAAAATTAACTAGCATGGTAAAGGCATCCACATCTTCTTTAGATAACACAGAAGAACAGGCAGTCTTGGACTAGATTTACAAAGGAGAACCAATCGAAACTGAGGTCAAACATGTGGAAATATCCCCAAAATAGTATGGTAAAGGATACGACCTCCTCAAGAAAATGGGATACAAAGGAAAAGGACGTCTAAGTGACACAGGAATAGGACTTATTGAACCTATACATATGGAGTTCAGGAATACTAGAGACAAAATAGGACTAGGTTTTAATACTGAATCTGACAAACCTGCTTCAAAATATAGTCTGATCTCTGACAAAGGGAGCGATGAAACAGAAGAGAGAACTAGAACAATGGTCCTATGAAATATTATTACATGTTGGCATAGAGAATCCCAACTATCAAGGAGAGCGCTATGTACCAAGCTTTGAGATACCATGCAACATTCACATGCCTTTGTTACCACAGGCTCATATTCAAGAGGTAGGAGACACAACAAAAGATGGTCCAGAGATACCATTGATAGAAACAGCTACAAAGAGCACACCCTGACAACAAGATTCACATCCTAACTATGGGTAGTTAGTCACAATCACACATGTCCTTGATTTACCACACTTTGATCCACAAGTGGTTAATTGAGTGCATCATATAACTATTGCAGAATTCTTAAACAGGTCTGATGATGAAGTAACAAACTCTCATGATTATGAATGGGATGAGCTATCTTCACCATAGAGGACATTGAAATAGATGTAATTCACATGTTTGCAGCTCCATCAGCACCCAACGAACATTCTAACACTAATCCCAACAATAGTGATATTCCTGAAGAAGAGGAATAATTCCTCCCCCCAATCATTGATGGAGAGACTGGTGTTCTTATAAGTCTAGAAGAACTCCAGAGGCGACAAGCAAGAAGCCTTCTTTTATGGAGAGATGATGGTGAAAGTTCCACTGACAAGTCACTAGATTTTTGTCCCCATATAACTAACAATGGCCCTTTTAATGACGATCTGACTCTTATTGATCTAAACATCAAAGAAATTAACTTAATAGAACATGTCATGTTAATTAATGGTCTTGGCGCTAACATGATGTTGTCCTTCCCAGAGTCTAAATCCTTGTCTTTGATAAACCCAGACCTAATTGATTGGACTAATACAGATCCTGCTCCTATCCTTGACTTTCCCAATGACTACACTTTGGCTTTCTATATAAACACTTGTGAACCCTACCCTTCTTCCACCAATGCAAGGAGCGTGAACATGTCACAGGTGGATATCAAGTTTCTCAGTCAAAAATTGAAAAATAAAAAGAAAAAGGGAAATAACAGTGAAAACCATGTTGTGGTAGTGTCAGATCCTAAAATAGTAAAAAAAAAAGACATATCCGATGGTGAAAACCTCTTAGAGGTGCCAAAGGATGAGATTCTTGATATCCTCCCCAAGCACTTTCAAGAAAGATCTTGAGTTCTGATAGAACCAACACAGCTAGTTAATTTGGGCACAATTGTAGATCCTCAAATAGTCCACCTAGCACAATATTTTTCAGAAGAGGAGAAGACACAGTTCACCGAGTTCCTGAAAGAGAAAAATATCAACTTTGCATGGTCTTATACAGATATGCCTAGACTAGATCCTAAATTGATAATGCACCACTTGTCTATTGCTCTCAGGATCAAACCTGTGAAACAAAAACTAAGAAAGATGCATCCTCACATTGCATTACTAGTTAAAGCAGAGCTAGAGAAATTTTTGAAAGTTGGGTTCATCAGAGTCATTGCCTATGTACGATGGATCTCCAACGTGGTCCCAGTATCTAAATCTGATAAATCTATCAGGATATGTACAGACTTCAGGGACTTAAAAAAGGCATGTCCTAAGGATGACTTCCCCCTACCTAATATTGATATGATCATAGACTTCACAGCATGCTACCAAATGTATTCACTAATTGATGGCTTCTTAGGCTACAATCAGATAAAAATTGCCCCCAAGGATCAGGAGAAGATTGCATTTACATGTGCATGGGGCACATTTTTCTAGAATGTCATGCCATTTGGGTTAAAGAATGTCGGTGCTACATATCAAAGAGAAATGACTACTATATTCCATGATATGATGCATAAAAACATGGAGGATTATGTAGATGACACCTTAGCTAAATCCAAGGAAAGGAGCACTCACATTGTTGACTTAAGAAAATAATTGGATCGTATGGGGCAATTTCAACTCAGGCTCAATCCAAAGAAGTGTGCCGTTGGGGTCCAATCAGGAAAGATCTTAGGGTTTATTGTTTTAGTGAAAGGAATTGAGATAGATCCTACAAAAGTCAAGGATATACTAGAGATGACTCCTCCCCACAACATTAGTCAAACGAGGACATTGCAAGGGAGACTTCAATCAATCAGGAGGTTCATGTCACAACTTGCTGACAGAGTTCAACCCTTTACCAAATTACTACATAAAGGGGTCACCTTCAAATGGGATGAACATTGTGAAGCCAACTTCAGAGAATTAAAAGAGTACCTAGCTACACCTCCTATTCTTATGGCACCCATTCATGGAAAGCCATTACTCCTATATATTTTAGCTACAGATACATCACTAGGAGTATTGCTAGAACAAGAGGATGAAAAAAAGAAAGAAAGAGCTATCTACTACATCAGTAGAACACTAGTCTCCTATGAGCTCAATTACAAAATTATTGAGAAAGCATGCTTAGAAGTAATCTTTGCATCACAGAAATTGAGACACTACATGCTCTCGCATATAGTAAGGCTCATTTCTAAGATTGATCCTCTAAAGTGCCTTTTAAGCAAAATAGCATTAACAGGGCGTCTGGAAAAATGGGTCCTCATTCTAAGTGAATTTGAAATTGATTATGTGGATAAGAAGGCTATTAAAGGACAAGTCCTCGTAGATCAATTGGCTGATTCACCACTTCAAGATGATGAACCTTTAAGGATTGAATTCCATGATGAAACAATTATGCATCTAACTGAGTATCCATGGAAGATGTACTTTGATGGTTCTTTCATGCAACAAGGCTCTAGAGAAGGAGTTTTGTTCATAACTCCTCAAGGCTACAAAATACCCAATTCTTACAAATTAATGTTTCCATGCACAAACAATATTTCTAAATATGAGGCACTGGTAAATGGTCTTAAGCTCTCCATGGAATGGAAGATTGTAGAGTTACATGTGTATGGTGACTCCCAGCTCATTATCAATCAAGTCAATGGAGATTATCAGATGAAAGATGAGAAGTTGACACCCTACAAGCAATTGGTTGATGACTTAAAGAATTACTTTGTCTTCATCACATTCCAGCAGATACCCAGAACAGAGAACAAAGTTGCAGATGCCATGGATACATTTGCGTCCATGTTACAACTAGAGGAACATCAATTCCACTATGACTTCTTGGTGGAAGAATTATCCTATCCTGCCTTTGATACCCCTGAATATCAAGTAATCTGTGCCTTGAACACCCCAAACCAATCTCGGTATGCTAATATAATTGCTTACCTAACTTACCAAACCATTCCCACTAATCTATCCCGAAATGAGAAAAGAGTCTTGATTAGGACAACATCATGTTATTTCCTCAAATAATAACTTATATCAATGAGGTCTTGATGGTACGCTTCTTAGATGTTTAGAACTCAAAGAGTCAGATTGTGTGTTAAAAGAAGTCCACGAAGGTGTATGTGAATCACATTCATACTGCTTTTCACTAGCAAATAAATTGCTTAGAGTAGGCTATTACTGGCCTACCATGGAAAAAGATGCTATTCAATTTTCCAAAACATGTCATAAATGGTAGACACATAGAAATCTCATCCATGCTCCTGCCAGAGAACTTATACCTTTCATTACACATTGGCCATTTCAACAATGGGCCTTTGACTTGGTTTGACAAATATATCCCAATTCTTCTAATGGACACAAGTTCGTCATTATGGCCACCGAATATTTCATGAAGTGGGTTGAGGTTGTGCCGCTAATCAAAGCCACTAGAAAACAAGTGGCTATGTTCATTCTAAACTACATTATCTGTAGATATGGGATACCTTCATCAATTGTAACAGACAATGGGGGCCAATTTAAAAAAAAAAGACATTGATGACCTTTGCGAACAGTTCCACATTCCTCAACACTTCTCATCAATCTATTACCCTCAAGATAATGGATAGGCTGAGGCATCTAATAAGAATATTCTCAAAATCCTACACCGAACTATAAGTAAGTCTGGCAGAGACTAGCATCTAAAACTAAATCCGGCACTATGGGCCTA
This sequence comes from Thuja plicata, assembly GCA_018584345.1. NCBI lineage: Eukaryota > Viridiplantae > Streptophyta > Pinopsida > Cupressales > Cupressaceae > Thuja > Thuja plicata. The sequence continues at coordinate 2,254,985 of MU225405.1, read as the reverse complement.
CATAACAAACATCAGAACACCAACTGGAGCCACGCCATTTTCCCTATTCTATGGCGCTGAAGTGGTACTACCTATTGAGGTTGAAATCTCATCTTTGGGGATATCTTTACAAGGTCTTATTACTAATGAGAAATACCGCATCGATAGAGTAAATTTTTTAGACCTACTTGATGAGTGCAGACAATAGGCATTCGATCATCTAAAGGTGTACCAAGCACGCATGTCCAAGGGGTACAATAAAAAGGTTAAACCACACCAATTTCAAGTGGGGGATCTCGTCCTAAAGGAGAATCCTAAGAACAAGCCCAACAAAGAACAAAAGGGAAAATTTGAACCTAACTGGCTGGGACCTTATGTTATCACTGCTACTTTTGGGACTGGAGCTTATCAACTAGCTATACCTGAGGGAGACGTTCTTCCAGATCCTATCAACACTTTGCATTTGAAGTGGTTCTACGCTTAATGTTTGGCTAGCAGAGCCTATATGGTAAATAGTTCTTAGAAAATACCAAAAACATTCAGAAAATTGATCCTGAAGAAAATCCAAAAATAGTGGAAAAGTTCCTAAAGAAAGGTATCCTTGGTGAAAACCTACTAAATAGGCACCTTGATACTACAAAAAACATTCAAAAAAAAAATAGCAAAAAAAATTAAAAAAGAGAAAAGAGCCTTGATGACAACCTGGTAAAACAGGAATCCTGGTAGCAAAAAGAATAAAAGGTATTTCCGAGTGGTGAAAACCTGGCAATTATATGTGGTAAAATTTGGCCTTTTTATTCAACCATACACTTCAACATAGTCTTTGTTCATCAGCCACATATAGAAGTGAATATGAGTTATTCATCCTGCATGCATGTATGATTTGACCTCTTGCCTTCTATCTAGATGGGGTTTTGAATAGCTCTCAGAACGAGAGTCTCACAACCATAGGCCAATCTAAGAATAAAGGATTTTTTTCCATGAATGCAATGCAAATGCAAGATTATTCTAAGAATTGAAATATGCAAGATTAATCTAAGATATGATTTCAATGCAAGATTATTCTAAGAAATTGAAATTATTCTATTGCAAATGAAAGCTTTTAACTAGAAATGAGATGATAAAATGTAGCAGCAATTCAGTATTCAAACAATGCATATTTTCTTAGGGGCTTTGAATGAGGAATGAGAGTTCTTTTATAGACTCAAAGGTGATCAGAATAGAAAGTTTCCTTCTTGAAATAAAACAAATATAAAATCCAGTTTAAAATAGAAATCTTTCTTTAAAAGAAAACAATAAATTGTTTTCCCCTTGCTTTAACTGTTTTCTTTCTTTGATTTTAACTGTTTTATTTATGATTTTAACTGTTTTCTTTCTCTTTAAACCACAATTAATTCAAAGTTTTCATTTTTGAACTGAAGAGAAGATTTTTGAGACAATATTTAATTAATTAAATAAAGTATGACCTCATAAATATGTTTTTCTCAATTATCTGAATATTTAAATTCAATTATTGAAATGAGGATATTTATTCAATAATTAAATATTATTTAATTCCTTTTTATGTGTTTTAGCTAAAAGGGGTGAATTTAATTTAATTAAAGTGCTAGAACTTTATAATTAAATTAATTCAATCATAGGGTTTTTTTAGGTAATTGATATTTTAGGAATTAAATATAATGTTATGATTAATGCAGATTTAGGATTTTCTGCATTTGACACTCATGTCGAGTAGAGTCAGTCAAAACTCAGAATTGCCTAGTACAATAGGACTTTGATTATCTAGAAGAATGATAAATACAACAAAATTGGTTAGGGTTGAAAGATGCCAATTTTGGGGTGTTACATTTTGCCCCTCTTTGAATTGATGTGCGAGCAGTGCATTGATTCAAAGAATAGTCTGATGCTTAAAGCACAGAAGAATAGATTTCAAAAATTGATGATGCAAAGATCGATTGATGAAGAATTCAGAGCTATCTCCAGGACATAGCTTGACTCTCCAAAGTCTAGGTTAGGTTTCCAAGATGCCGGTCAAGTAGATTTTTTGAGGGTCATCTTCAGATCGAAGCTTGATCCTTAGGGATCCGGGTTAGATTGCCCCGATACCTAATAGATTAAGATTTTGAGAATCATCTCCGAAACAAAGCTTGATCCTCGGGGATCTGGGTTAGATTGTCTCGATACCTAATAGATTGATATCCTTCAAAAGATTGTCCCCAGAACGAGGCTCAACCTTTAGGAGTCAGGGTTAGATTGCCCTGATACCTGTCCATAAAAAGATATTCAGTAGATGTTTTTAGAACTATCTCCAGAATGAAGCTTAGTCTCCCAATATCTAGGTTAGATTGCCCAGACACTGGTTAGATTGATATCTTTCAAATATTATCCCTGGAATGAGGCTCAACCTTTAGGATTCAGGGTTAGATTGTCTCGATACATGTCCCAAAAAAAGATAGTCAATAGGGATCTTTAGGACTATCTCCAGAATGAAGCTTAGTCCTCCAATATCTAGGTTAGATTGCCCAAACACTGGTTGGATCAAATTTTCGAGAATCATCTCCAGTATGAAGCTTGATCCTCAAGAATCTGAGTTAGATTGCTTACATACTTAATAGATTGATATTTTGAGAATCATCTCCAGAATGAAGCTTGATCCTCAGGAATCTGGGTTAGATTGCCCCGATACCTAATAGATGACAAGATGTAAGGAACAAAGATGCCCTTATTCATTGTGGAGTATCAAATTTTGACTATGAAGTAGGAAAAACTGAACATGCCCCAAATGATGAGATGCCCCTAGCAATGAGGACTTTTGAATTTAGATCAGATTGATTGGAATAGATTTAATGATGTAATCATCCTGCCCCCTCGGGAGCGAAATAGAAAGATGACATGTCATAATGATGATTAAGAGCGAGAAATCATAGACAGATGTTGAATCAGAGATTAGGAAGAACTTAGAATAGATTACGAAAGAATCTGGAAGATGAAGAATCAATTTCAAGAGATGTCGAGGTCTAAGGGACAACGTTTGACTAGAGTTGACTAGAGTTGACCAAAGTTGACTTTTGAGGAAAAAAGTCAAAGATTTGAGAAAATGTTGATTAGATATAATTCTAACAAGAAACCAACATTAAAACATTGACTGCACAAGCGTTCAATTGTGTCGGTCCCAAAAATTTAAAAATGTGATTTTGAGCTATATAGAAGTGTCAGATTTTGATCATGAAAATGGATTCAAAACAGCCAAATTAGCTAGTGGTGAAATTTTCACGCAAATTGAAGCACTTTTGAAAATTAGGTCAAAACCTATATATGAGTCCAAAAGGTCATTTTCAAATCATTTGCCTCTGTTGACTTGAGAATTGAGTTCTGAGTGAAAATGGTGGTCCCCATTAGCACGCATCATTTCGAGTGATCTAGGCATCATAATCAACCAGCAGCCTATAGACCCCCGGTAAGTGGTCGATTAACCTCTCTGGTAATTCAAATTTTATCACTTTCTATCAAATTTTTCATGTTTTTACGCATTTTGAAACATTGTTCTGTGGGTTCTCGCGCACGCAGCTCGTGATGAAGCCTCGCGCAAGAAAATGCCAAAAGGCAGAGTCTCGCATTGATCAATGGGTATCCTTGTGCGGGAGGGTACCCACATCTCACGTAGGAAACCCTTCAACAAGGGGGTTTCTTGCGCGAACACTGATGAAACTTCGCGCGGGAATGAAACTTTGCACGGCGCGTAAAACTTCTTCGCGCGAGAATCTTCTATCTCACATGAAGAAAATGTAGCAAATTGAATATAAAACAAGGGTGCGCTACGTCCGATAGCAATTACATCAGCATTGGTCCATAGAGTAGTGTGTCTGTAATGCTTTAATGCTTAGCTATGCATTGATTATCGTGAATCATGAGTACTAATCGTGCTTTGTTGTTTGTATGTGTTGCAGGTTGAGTTCCCGGAAATTGCATTTAGGTCACATCATCCAGCTATCAGTGGGCTGGTGAGGTAGTTAGCTGACGCAAAAATTTCCCATAATGATAGCCTAGGCCTATCACATCTTTGTAAGATACCCGATATTTGGGTTAATCACGGGTTACTGGGAGCACTAGTAGAGCATTTCCATTTGGAAACGAACACCTTTCACCTTCCTCAAGGTGAGATGATAGTGACGCCAGAGGACATCTATAGGATCCTATGGATACCTTTCCACGAGCCCTGAGTAGAGTATGAGGTACAACCTTGTCTAGGGACACTTGCACTATGAGAGATCCTATAGGATGAGCTAGTCATGGGGAGAGCCATCCCATGGGAGGAGCTGATCAGAGAGTACGGGCCTGGGCACCGATTAGCCGTGGTATTGGTAGCATTCCTTGGCTGCTATCTAATGTCAGATCGTGGGTAGCATGGTTGCGAGTGCAGTTGGGGTCAGAAGCTACAGCGGATGCTGGAGGAGTCGATCAGATATGGGTGGGGTCAATGTATGCTGGCCCATATGTACCATAAGATGCATGAGATCGCCTATAGAGAGGCAAAGAGCATGGTAGCAAGGGTCTATGTTTTACAGGTGTGGGCATGGGAGCATCTATCGGTTACACAACCCATATGTGAGGATCTGAGGGAGCTGTTGGAGCCTTACATATATAGGTACAAAGGTTTGATTACCCAGCCCGTGCTAGGTAAGACAGAGTAGTGGCAAGCTCAGCTCGATGATCTAGTTGTAGTGACATGGAGACCATGGAGGTTGACCAAGGACTAGGAAAATTTTAGTGAGCAGTTAGGATACATGCTAGTGTCACGGCCACTCATTGGTCAGGTGATATCAGTGATTGAGTGCTTTCCTCTGACACGTGTCTAGCAACAGTTTGGCTAGGCACAGGAGATCCCATAGGATTATTGTTCCTATGCTCGTTTCACTCATGAGCTTAGGAGGGGATGGTCAACCAAGTTAGATACTGGTCAATGTATAATTGTTGTACGAGCCCTAACGCAGACTCGATGGGATTACTTGAGCGCTATTGCAGATGGGGGCATGACTCCAAAGTTCAAGGAGAACTTTGTGATGCATCCCTTTCCGCGTTTCACGGATCCGGTTGGCATGGTCATGCCAGCATAGGTAGTGCACCCACAGGTGCCATAGTAGCAGGCACCAGTGCCTCCATTGCAGTAGGTACCACATCAAGTGCCACGTCCACGCATAGTATAGGTGGACATACCTACACACCAGATGTGGATTGATCCTGGTGCAAGCAGCAGTGGGAAGCAGAGCAAGAGGAGGATAGCTGCACAGCTCAAGGACGTACAGGAGCAGGCAGAGTAGCAGAAGGGTCAGTAGGAGGACCCGATGCAAGAGGATCAACCTGCATAGGAGCTGGGTTAGGGTGCAGTACCCTAGGATGCACCATCATAGGAATAGGAGGCCCTACGAAGAGCTAGAGAGAGGGTACGATAGCTTACTAGACAGGTGATAGATCTGACTGTATAGGTTGTCATGCAAGATGCCCATATTTTAGATAGAGATCGAGAGGTGCAAGATCTCCGACGGCAGTTACAGAGAGCATTAGAGAAGATTTGGATAGATTCAAGACATCAGGCTGCCCAAGCTTCCTATTACTATGTAACTTATGTGGGGGTAGTGCCTGATGAGGCATTACGGGTGCCAAGATTTTCTTCATATGCCAGAGGATCAGAGGGTGCACAGGCACCACCTCCACCAGATATGCCTCCGCCTCCACCTCCTCTAGGTGATGAGGGAGAAGGTCAGAGCTAGATTTGATAGATTTGATAGATGAGATCATAGGATGTATCTAATGCGTTGGCATCCATGTATTGTACCACCATTTTGAGATAGACTATGCTCGAGTAGCACCTTTTTGTATTATATCAACACATTTGAGACATATATATGAGCTCATCTTTTGGTATCATTGCATATTGCACGTGTGATTATTTATGAGATGTTTCCTATATGCTTAGATGGTTAGATAATTTAGAATGTATGCAAATTTATGAACATGTTTTCAATATATGTAGATGTATGAAATGCACATGTATGTAATGTTTATGAGTGTATGCGATGCACATGTTGATGTAGATGCAAAGATGTATGTATGTAGATGATTTATGTAAATGCAGTGTGTAAATGAAAATGAAAATATAATGTATATGGTACTAACATCTCATGTAGGGTGTACAGATGTGTGACAGATGCTAACCAAGAGAACATGTGAAGAATCGAGAGCAGGGATCGAACACTTGTGCAGTCATGATGAAATCAGGACTCTGAAGAAGAACTCCCCAACGGATGAACCCAGGAGAACGCAATGAAGTGAACATCAAATTGCTGCCACAATGCAAGTCTAGGATGAAAATGCAATTCTATGCTAGATGCAAGCCCTAGGACATGGTTTGTGAGACCCATCATATAATCATCATCATTGAGCATTTGTGTAACATCGCAGTTGATACAACACTTACTGGTGCCACTGCAACCATAAGGATATGAATATGACTTTCATCAGATAAAATGTAGGAAATGAACATAAGCACCAGGGCACAAAAGCCAAGATGACTTGAACATTGTTTCCAGTTGATGTTGCAAGAGTACACCAGTATCAAGGCATTCAAATCCAAGATAACCATGAGTGCGATCGTGCATAAACAAACAGAGCAATAATAGTCAAGGAGATAGTACCAACCTCACCAAGGTGTACAAATAAAAAAGATTGAGGGATGTGAGGATTTTCCACCTTAGTGCGGGACCTCTTGTCACATACACCTTATTTATTTGGCATTTCTGGATCATCAGGACTACACCAACAAGCAGTAGACAAAGAAAATATCAACGAAATCCATGAGAATAGACAGCATACAAAAAAAGATTCAATCATAGCTCGGCCAGTTTCAAAGTTTTTGAATATGTATGTGTATGAGGTGTTGAAAAACACCTTTGTGCTCGTGAGGGCATTGTGTTTGATTGTCATCGATAGATGTTTAGGTTTGAGATATCTAATGTGTGTTAAAAAAACACAAATGTGTCCAAAGATAGTGTTGAGAAACACTGTTTATGGTGGTGTTGGAAAACACCAGTTTGTGACAGTAGCAAGTTGTCCTTGAGAAGTGACAAGATTACTAACGCGGGTGTAAACCAAGGATGCGATTAGATTAGGGTACCCATGCCCCTAGTAGCGGTGACTGACTTGACGTATGTTGCGAGGACAAACTAGATTTGGTTTCCCCCAAGCATATGGCGTTGAATCAATGTCAAGTCAGTAGGGTTCGCAAAGGAACCACAGTGTCACGAAAGTGAGCAAAATCTATGTACAAACTAAAGAAAAGAATGCCAAGACTGAGTATCGATAGATAGAGCGTTTGAGCACAGCTCCAACTTTAATAGATTGATGTCGATATATAGACATATGTGCAAGAGATCTCCTCAATACATCGACAGTAGGCAAACACAGTGAGAACCACTGGTGACAGACGCAAGAGAGATTCTCAAGTGAAGAGATCGTAGGACTAGCTAGACATCAGTAGGAAGACACAGTGAGAACCACTGGTGACTGATGTTAGGGATATTCTCAAGGAGAGAGAGCTCGGTATAAGCTAAGCGACAGTAGGCAAATGCAGTGAGAACCACTAGTGACTATCGCAAAGTAGATCCTCAAAAGGTAATAGGAAAATGCCCCCTAGACCAGGAGGGTTGTCTTGAGAGTATGACTAGTTTCAATCCATGTGAGTTGGTGTCTTGACGGGTAACTGAAAGCATGCAGAAAGCAAATGCAAGTAGGAAAGTAGCAAAGCAGCAAAGTAGCAAAGAAAATGCATAAAGCTAAGTGGTTCTGCGATAGATATAGCAATGTGGAACAAGAGGCACCTGTTTACTAGGTTTTCACCTTCTTGGCAGAAAAAAAAATTTTGCTACCATGACGCCTGTTTGCCGGGTTTTCATCAATGGCACTTTTTATCTTTTTCTCTTTTTTTGTATTTTTTAATTTTTTAATTTTTTTGTATTTTTGAAATATATGGTTTTTTTGGAGATACATCAAATCGCCTATCGCTAGGTTTTCACTAAGATGATCATTTTTTCAGGACATTTTCAGATTTTTTTAAAAAAATTCAAAGATTTTGCAATTTTTAGATTTTTAGAGATTACTCGATCTCAAGCAAGATCACAATGGTTTGCCCCAATGTCTAGCAAGGTGTAGGGCATTGCAGCTAGATTAGAAAGCTAATGTATGAGATGAATAGCCAATGATGGATGAAGAGGGTGAATGCAACCCTCAAGGACAGTCTCTTCAAGATTACCCAAGCTAGGGAAAAAATAATATAGCAATGTAGGCTCATGGAGCGATGTTGTATAGCATTTAGGGT
>MU225405.1:2228466-2246585 GCA_018584345.1 Thuja plicata | reverse complement strand
AGGGAAAAAATAATATAGCAATGTAGGCTCATGGAGCGATGTTGTATAGCATTTAGGGTAATGACCTAATGTCATGAAAAGTATGTGGTCCAAAAGAGTGGACATGTCAAGAGACTTCTAAGAACTTTTTTTTCAATTTTGATCAAGACCAAGGGGTTAATCTCATAGGATAGGATATAGCTATGCTCAGGGGAAAGGTTGATAGAGGTAAAAGTGCATGTTTTGGATTATGATAGGAATGCACAGAGATAGGAAGGATAGGCTTGGGATAAGAAAGATAATGATAGGGTAGCATGCATGAGAGAAATTAAATAGGCTGATGGAAGGGATCATGAATGTCAGGATACATGATGCTAATGGATAGGCTCAACCTTGTCAAGATCAGTAGAAGGAACATGGATGTTCATGAGCTTGTTGGATGTAAGATATGATGGGAGAAGATGACATGGAAGGAACTTGCCCCCAAGTGAAGAGTGCAAGTAGGAGGAATTACGCATGATGCCTGTTTGCCAGGTTTTCATCATGGTACTTATCCAAGGTGCCACAAGATGTGGTTTTCACCATAGGACAGATTGATTTATCTTTACTTTTGCTACCAAGGTGCATGTTTACCAGGTTTTCACCAAGGCACTTTTTCTTTCTTTTTTTTTTCTTTTTTTTCATCTTTTTTTATTTTATGGAGGAACTTAAGCTTCTAGCTCTTTAGATAGTGCTCCTCTGAAAGATGTACTATAATAGGCCAAGGCCGTTGAAAGTATGCTAATAGAAGCTGATAGGGTGATGGTAAAGAAGATTGATATAGAGGACAATGGAGATGGTAGCCAAGGATTTATGCAATGGACTGGATGAGAGGAATAGCAAGAATGTGAGTACCCAATATGGAAGGATAGTCGGTAGGGGTAGGATATTGGGTGCAGTAGTGAGAGTTTTGTGTAGGCAAGATCAACATTGATACACATCTTGAAGGGTAGTGGACGAATGGAGGAAAAGTGTGTGAAATGGATTTAGGTTTTGATATGGAGCTTGGTACACGATGACCCAAGATGGATGGTGACGTATTCAAAACAATGGATTTTGGTACATGAGGACCCAAAATAGGTTTAGGAGATGAAAAATGTTTGCAAGGAGACGGAGTGGAAGCCTTTGGAAGCTTGGATGCCAACTTTGACATTTCCTTTTTGTTCAAGCCTTTTAAGAGAGACTTGGGAATCCACATAGCTTTTGATTTTCCTTTTGTATCCAACTCCTTTAGAAGAGACTTGGGAATCCACGTAGCTTTTGATTTTGTTATGCTATTGGATGATTTAGAACGCAATTCTTCTATGGTGGATTTAGGAACCCATATTTTCTTTGATTTGGTTCTTTGCTCAGTGGACCTATGTGGTCTCTTGAATATTTCCTTTTTATTTGTAGTCACATGTTGATTAGATGGGACATAGTGATCTTCATATGTAATTGGATTCTTATATTTGTGATTTCTTCATTGCGCATCCAAACTGCTTCTAAAAGACTTGGGAATTGTGGATGAATAGGGTCGATATGACTGGTTCATATGGATTGGTTGATAGGGAGAATTCAAGGATGTATGTCTTTGTTGATCTTGGTAGGAGATAGCGTAAGTGGATGACAAGCTATTAGTGATAGGCATGGTGGATGGAGGGATATAAGGACCCAATATAGATGGCAGGTTTGATGGTTTTAGCTTTGGAATATAAGGACCAAGGATGGATTTGGAGGATGGAGAAGGCTGATTCTTACATTTCAATGGAGGGATATAAGGTGTGGAAGGGATATCAACATCTTTAGAGTGAGCTGCATGACCAAGGCTCTTCTCTTTTGAATTCATCTGTATATCAACAGGAGCATGAGTAGCTTTGATAGAAGCAATTGAAGCTTGAGGGGATGTATTTTTCTGCAAGGGATTTAGAGGAATGATGGTTTCTTGAGTTGGACATCGAGGAACATGACAAGGAGATAATGAGATGCTCTGATCTTGACAAGGATCTTTAGATGGTGTACAAAGGGTACCTTCCTCTTGATTTTCAATAGGCCTATTAGAGATGCCAGAAAGGATATCTTGATCTTGCTTGGGAGATGGATAACATATAGGAGATGTAAGAGTTTCTTCTAGGAAGAAATGAAAGGGGATGATAAAATCATCATGAGACTCTTGAGATGTGTGACTTTGGTCAACCATTGGATAAGGATGGATGGTGTCTTGATCTTGATCATTGCTGATATTTGTTTCTTCGCACATTGGATTTCCTTCTTGACATGGAGCCACTTCTATGGACAAGGTGGGAGTTTTGATATGCATGAGGGATTCTTGAACGGCTAATGGAGTATCATTTTGAGTAGGTATGATAATCATTGAAGCACATGGCAACTTGGGGTCTATGATCTTTAGAGCCTGAGAAAGGCTTGCATCTGTATGTTGATTAGCTTGGATCTCTTTTAGAGGTAGTCCTTGAGAGTGAACATAGTCTTCATTAGGCTCAATTTTTTATAGAGATGGGGAAGCTTTAGGAGATGGAGGAAAAATGGAAGAAGTAGATGGGATATGTGAACCATTGCTAGACATGGATTCCTGATATTGATCACGCTTGATATTAGTATCTTGTTCTTCTTTAGATAAATCATTAGGATTGTTCGGTTTAATTATGCCATCATCAAGATCTTGGATTTTATGTTTCAACTCCATGCAAGATGAAGTTTTATGCTTATTTCTTTGATGATATGCACAATAGGGACTCAAGAATCTGAATCCACATGATGTGGCTTGAGGCAATGTGATGAGATCATTCTCAAGAAGTTCTTCCAATGTAGATTCATAAGATTGTCCCAAAGGAGTAAAGATTCTCTCTAAAGGATAATTAGATGCTTCTTGACTTGCAATATCCTTCTTTTGTAGATAGAAGAGACTTTCATCAAATTCTATCATAGTTTCCTCTACATGCTCTCGATCAAAGATAGGATGGTCATAAAACTGGTCTTGATCAAAGTTGGGATTGTCATAAAATTGTTCTTGATCAAAGATGGGATTGTCATACCAAGATTTATCCATGTTGGAAGAAAGTGGAGAGATGTGAGAATCATGATCAAATAACAAAGGACAAGTTGATCTTAAGGAGGATTCATCAGATGGAGTATCCTTTTTCCCCTTTAATCGTTGGAGTTTAGATTCCAAAGTTTGAAGTTGTTTTAATAAAGTTGCCCTAAGAATCTCTTCTTTGCTTTTAGACATTGTAAGATTGTCTTGATGTGCTTGCTTAGAAGATTGAAGAAAAGGTATGATGAATCAATTGATTGAATGACAGGTGCTAAAGTGATATCTAAAGTGTTGATTAAATCAAAGACAAAAGGACAAAGGAGATAATATCCAACTAAGACAGAGATAGCAATGACTCTAATCTTGAGTCAAGGTTGATGAACCTACTTTCACAACTCCAGATAAGGACAGCGCAGACATAGATGATAAGATTGAAATAGATAGTGGGTCACTTGGACTAGTACAACAAAGTTAGATTTTGAAATAGTGACGAGTCAGACTATCAACAGATTGCAGTAAAAGACAGACTAGTAGTGACGTTGATGAGAATGTAGATGTGTGAAAATTTAGACAGAACCTTCACAGCAGAATAGCAATTTGGATAGAAAGTTGATAGATTCTTAGCGTTTTGATATTAGATGCAGAAACTTGGACAAGATTTTGACAACTAACACCTAAGAGTGTAGATTTGGAATCATTGATCATTTTGATGTTTGATTTGAACGTTTGAGATGTTTGTTTGTTTTGATGCTTCACCCACGCAAGACACATCAAGCAGAATGTTTGTTGTAAAAAAGAACAAAGACACCACAATCCTAGGTAAGCCAGGGAAATATCTGTTGAATCCCCACTTGAACCAAAATTCAGCTACGCTTACTCATAACGAACAATTTAGAAGCTTGGAGGCATGGGCTCCTCCTTACATGTGCACTCACTTCTCAGGCACACCAAGATTCAAACCCCAAAGGAATTGCTTCCCAAAAGGCTGTTGTCTCTACTAAGAGTCGTAAAAGTGTGGGGCATCTTAGTCGGTCTCTGACCTTCCACGCCAATAGATATAGGGTTTTTGGATACTATAACAACAGCTTGTAGTAAGGACATCCGTTTAGGTGGTTGTGATCAAGTCATTTTCCCAATAAAGGGGGCTCTCCCAATCCTTTCAAAGCAAGGATTTCACCTTAATGATGTTAGGACTTTAACGCACCACTAGGGTACTAGAGGAGATTTTGGTTGCCACAATGAATTCACACCTGTCCATTAAAAGATTAATCACAATTGCATTTTTCATATACCAGTTCGGAAGGGCTTGGCTTTAGCCTATTACCGGTTGGGCAATCCACTCTCATTGGCTCTGCTAAAGCACTTGGGAGGTAGCCATGCTAAAGGATTTGTATGTATTTTTCTTACACCCAAGATCTGCGAAGGCGAGGGGAGAGGATACGTCCATGCAATTCCTTGGGTTTACAAAACTAGAAGACACTTCAAGCAGAATAAGAAAATGACAATGATGTTTCTAGATTTTTGATCATCCCAAAAGGGCGAGAGCATAGTTTTCTGACATTATTTTCATCCCCAAAATAACAAATAAATTTTCATTTTAAGAAGTCTTGCATGTGGGTTCCTATTTTAAGAAATCAAAAACAAGATGCAAGCATAATGTTTTGCATTCTATTGATCAAAGGCAACTTGCAAAACCAATTCGTGAGTAGTTTGTGTTTTATTCTTCTTGGATAACATTCTGCAAACCACTATTAGGCTATACGCAAAAGATAATTACATGAAAATTAAAGCCAAAGATTAGTCCACATTATCAAAATCATAAAATTAGAAAAAAGATCACATATTCAAAAACTAGACAGAAAATAATGCACTTTCAAAAAAAATTGCACTAAAAAATGTTACCGTATGAGCCTCTACAAGGCTTTGGAAGCTGCAAAATAGAGGATTAGACAAGTACAGTGATGAAAACCTAAATTTCTGATAAATCTGTGACTAAACTCCAGAAAATAAGAAAAACTCAGAAATCTTCAAACAATTCTACCCAAAATTAAAAAAAAATACACTCAATTTGGACTTAAAATGAGCAAGACATGATCATTTAAAGTTAGACTACAAATTCAAAAACCTCAATGGTGAAGGCTAAAGATTTTTCAAACCTTACTGACGTCATCAACCTATGAGTTTAAATTTGATGGTTTCATGGCCGTCACAGAAGGTCATGCAGAATGATGGTTTGACGACCGTCAAATTTAGCATAGTGAAAAAATCTTGATTTTTTTTTTTTTTTTAAAATTTAGATTTTTTTTTCAAAAATTTGCCTCAGGCTGCGTGCAGAAAAATCCAAAATCTACCTTGATTTCCATGCAACTGGTTGTACGGCCTCCTTGGGCAAAATATTTTTGCCACAGATTCAACTTTTGACAAGTATAGGCATGTTTACAGTCGTTTTCAACCAAAATGATGTTCCGAACGCAATGGTGTAGTCAGATTTGGCTCAAAAAGAGAGCTTAAAAGGAGCTGAGAGAATAATAGACAGAAGATAGAAGAAATTTTCAAACTTTCTTCATGCTAAAACAAAGATGAAATGTGTTGTTTTACCTGCAAAATCAGAGTACAAACATGATCCCAAGATTTTCAAAACTAATTCAAATGTGATAACAGAAATAGATGTTCTACCCCACGGTGGGCGCCATAAATGTATGTGGTAAAATTTGGCCTTGTTATTCAACCATACACTTCAACATAGTCTATTTTCATCAGCCACATACATAAGTGAATATGATTTATTCATCCTGCATGCATGTATGATTTGACCTCTTGCCTTCTATCTAGATGGGGTTTCGAATAGCTCTCAGAACGAGAGTCTCACAACCATAGACCAATCTAAGAATGAAGGATTTTTCTCCATGAATGCAATGAAAATGCAAGATTATTCTAAGAATTGAAATATGCAAGATTAATCTAAGACATGATTTGAATGCAAGATTATTCTAAGAAATTGAAATTATTCTATTACAAATGAAAGCTTTTAACTAGAAATGAGATGATAAAATGTAGCAACAATTCAGTATTCTAACAATGCATATTTTCTCAAGGGCTTTGAATGAGGAATGAAAGTTCATTTATAGACTCAGAGATTATCAAAATAAAAAGTTTCCTTCTTGAAATAAAACAGATAGCAAAGCCAATTTAAAATAGAAAGCTTTCTTTAAAAGAAAATAATAAATTGTTTTCCCCTTGCTTTAATTGTTTTCTTTCTTTGATTTTAACTGTTTTATTTATGATTTTAACTATTTTTTTCTCTTTAAAGCACAGTTAATTCAAAGTTTCCATTTCTGAACTGAAGAGAAGATTTTTGAGACAATATTTAATTAATTAAATAAAGTATGACCTCATAAATATGTTTTTCTCAATTATCTAAATATTTCAATTTAATTATTGAAATGGGGATATTTATTTAATAATTAAATATTATTTAATTCATTTTTATGTGTTTTAGCTAAAAGGGGTGAATTTAATTTAATTAAAGTGCTAGGACTTTATAATTAAATTAATTTAATCATAGGGTTTGTTTAGCTAATTGATATTTTAGGAATTAAATATAATGTTATGATTAATGTAGATTTAGGATTTTCTGCATTTGACACTCAGGTCGAGTAGAGTCAGTCAAAACTCAGAATTGCCTAGTACAATAGGACTTTGATGATCCAGAAGAATGATAAATACAACAAAATTGGTTAGGGTTGCAAGATGCCAATTTTGGGGTGTTACAGCAATCAGGTGTCACTTGTGTTCTGCGCTCCATCTTTCAATGCATTGTTGATTCTAAGCCTTCACGATTACCCCTGTGCTGAGAGTTGACTTCATTTCCTTACGAAAATCTTATCCTTGCTTGGGATTTGTCTATGTTTGTGTCTTAGGATCAGGTCATTTTTGCACTAGGGGTATCTTTGTCAGTATGATAGGTCGCGTCTACTAGGTCGTAATAGGATGGTTTGTCTCGTGACACAATGATACTCGATGTTTTCACTAAACTGTCACTCTCATGAAACAAGGATGCCACAAACATTGCACTAAACATAAACGGTGTTCCTAAGACCTACATAGTATTGCAAACAAAATCAACGTTATACACAGACATGAAACACATATTGCTTGAATTCTAAACTTTTGATTGTTGAATCTCTACTGCGCTTGAAAAATGAATCAATAGTATATCTTAATACTGCCTAAACACAATTTGATCTTGCTCTGCTTATAACTCTTTTATGTACCCATGATGTTTTCACTGAGAGCGTCTAAGCAGTTATAAATTTTATTTGATTGATTCACAATTGATACTATTTTTATGTCTTTCGAGTTACTCCATGACGTCTTTGCAAAGACAAAGAGTCGCAAGGACAGGGGCATAACATTTTCTTGGTTTTTTTGCGTATGGTGATTGTTCCAAATGATCCTATAAATTTCACCTAACCTAGATATTTATGGTAAGAGCTACCACTCTGAGTGGATAGCTGCACATATCTCAATCTTGGTTATGTGTAAACTACGGTGAGTTTGAAAACAATTTCCTTGTCTGTTTCTAACTCAGATTCTCGCTAAAGTAGACGAAGCATAATGTACCCAAGGATATGAATTTTCAAGGTCATTACGGGTCCAATATCTTGTCTTAAATAGAATATGATATAATAAAACAAAGGTAGCTATTTTTTTATCCTGTCTTCTAGGCCTTGATGCCTAAGTCTATTTTCTGACATTTCAATAAAACATAGTATTCATACTTTCATAATATCAGTGGGTATTAGTGATGGTTGTACTATCAAGTGGTATCCATTCTAAAAACTATCCAATGATGATAAACATGTCCAATATCTGCCAATCAGTTACAAGTCCTAAGACTCTTCATATAGCTACACTTAGAGATTGCATGATGCATTTATGAAAGAAGCAAAAAGCATAAGGAATTTGAGCTCAAAAATGATTTCTATTTTCTTCTGAAAATCCAAGTTAATTACATCCATTCACTATTACTGGTATCTATATCGTTGCACATCCATAACATACATTTTTCATTCATAAAATGAGATAGAGGAAAAACCCAAAAACAAAGTATCTATGCATTTTATTTCTACATCCAAAGTGCATCCATACATTTTACTTGCATAAGAAAAACTCAAAAATATCCATTTGCATATTCACATAGTATCATTTGAAACATATTTATATTAGTGATAACTCAAAATGCATAAAAGATGTCATCAGCTAATCTAACTCATCATGAGACCAAGATAAATCTACATCACATGTGTAGACAAATCTATCACAACAAATGGAACTCATAAACAAATGTCAGGATCAGAAACAACTGCATTAGATATCTATATAAAAACATGGTATAGATGGCATATATATATATATATATATATATATAAAGTGTCATCATACAAAAGAGAGATCTTAGAAGGATCCAGATATACAATATACATGTGTGAAAAAATACAGCATCAGCTCTGGCTCCCCCCTCTCCCTGATCTAGAGGAGGAGGTAGTACAAATAGCGGTGGAGGAATAGCTCCCTCTGACTGTTGGGCCAACCATGAAAATTACATAGCTCTTTGTCCCTCTGGCACCACCGCATGATAAAGTGCATAATAGTATGTGGCCCTCTATCCCTGGTGTGTGGTTGTACATGCCTGTATGTCTCTCTCTGCTTGAAGTCTCTCTAGCTATCTATCCCTATAAGAAATAAATGCATCTAATACACTGAACCTGGCCTCTGCTATAGTAATCCTGGCCTCTAATGTCATGATTCATGCCCTGAGATACTCTCGCTCCTGCTCACACTGAGATAGTGGGTCTCCATCTCTGCCGGAACCCCTGCTAGAATCTTATCCTGATGGTCTATCCTGTGATCTATCAAGTTGCCTCTGCTGCTACTACCTCTATTGTCTCTGCTACTCTCCTGTCAATAAAGGACTAGGGTCTATCCAAGGAGCAACAAATCTTAATCAGGTGTGTCGACCTTCTCCACTTCCACTAGCCACATCTGCAGTGCCACCCATAGCTCCACCGCCCCTGTCATCTCCACCATCATCCCACTAATCTCAAGGAGGGCACCTGCCATAACGTCTCCCATCTCTACCTTCATCCCTCCCTCCATGTCTACTAGCACCCCTATCTCTCTGTGCTCCTCCTCTCCCCCTGGCAGGGCGGTCATCCAGATCATAATCTATAGGATCCTCTATATGAGGAATGGCCTCCTCCAGAACTATGAACCGAGGAAATGGATACTGAATCATCTCTGAAGTATACCCGTCATAACAACCTGCATTTGCCACATCACAGCAAAGATCCCAATCTACTCCAACCATATCTCGGATCTCTTGGTGACTTGTCTCATGCCTAAGTTTGGTACCCCACAATGGTGCCTCATCACAAACTCTAGCATAAACAGTCATGTCCTGGGTCCTACCCTGTTGTCGGCCGAACTGTCTCAAGACTCTGGTGTGCACAAAATGCTCTACAATGTATCTGGTCCTCCCGATCAAGTACTTGCTCTAAAACAAAAATGGGACATGTCTAGCATCTGAGGTCCACTCCTTACAGTCTAAGTATGGATGCCATAGAACCTTTTTCATGTCATCAAAAAGTCTCCTCCAGTACTCTACCTTTCCCATAAGGGGCTACTAAATCATACCGGCATACATATACACATAAGGGAACTCAGGTGACCGTTTCCTGTCTACTATGGGTCATGTCACTAGGATGTGCTCCTAGGCCCAGATCTGGAGAATCAAAATACCAATAGTCATACTCTGGGTATAGTGGTAAACAATCTCATGCAACTCTCGGTACATGTGGGTCAAGATACAACTGCCCCACGCAAATCTCCGTCTTGAGATGACCGTCTACTCTAACATGTCTACCCATCTGATGAGGAATCCGTGTTGTCCTCTTTCTGGCATCAGGATGCCACCAATCAAACCTACTAAATATACAAATAAATGATCATAATGATCACACATGTAATCCCAAGAAAGGTATCTCTGGTCAATGGTATCATCCTAGAAATACCGGTGAGCCACACCAATCGCCACCTTAGAAGTCACCTCAAAGTGCACCTTGTGGCCCATAATAGGAATGCGTAGTATGCACCATACATCCTCAGGAGTAACTGTCATCTCCGTGATCAGGAGATAGAATTTTTTGTGCTCTAAGTGCCATCTCTCGGCAAGAGCAGTCAATAGTCCTCCATTTACCCCTATATCAGGTAAACCTATCAATGATCATAATCCACAATAGACCACTGTCTCCTGCTCCTCATCAGACAAAAAATTGGCCAAGGCAAGCACGCGCTCTGGATATGTGCCTCGAAATGCAACTACCTCAAAATCAACCTATTTTGGCAATACATAGATAAATCAATGTTCTATCTATGAAAAAAATGCAGAATCATGATCAGCTAAGTGATTCAGGATCTGCAGCAAACAAATAGTTCAAAATAGATAAGTTTCTAAGTCCAAAAAAGGAGATGTGATCATGGAAACTTAGGGTGTGATCTCTTTTACCGGATGTGATCCTAGAAATATAGGATGTGATTGAGAATATAGGGTGTGATCCCAAAAATCTCAGATATGACCCAAGACACAGGGTACAATCCTAAAATAATAGGGTATGACATAAACCAGATTTCTTCTTTTAAACTAGGCTAAAAATAGCATAGCATGATGAGATCTAGGAAATCTTGGATGCGAGATAGAAATTTGGAAAAATAAGATGCGATCCGGGAAAAAATGGATGTGATGCGGGTTTGACAGGGTGCGATCCAGAATCTCAGATGCGACCCACAATTGAAAGGGCTATAAAAACTGTAAAAAATGCATGAAAATCAAAATTGCAAAATTCACAAGGTAGTTTTGCGAATACTTACTGGAGGTGCATAATCGGTCGGGCGTGGATGTCGACGACTAAGCTCAAAACAATGTTTCCTAATGGGGACCACCATCTTCTCTACAGAACTCTTAGATTTACTATGAATAAAAGTGAAAATGAATAGTAAAATGGTAATTTTTGAGACATATATTGGTATTTTGAGCTATTTAGGGGTTCCAAAACTCCTCCCAGGCAATGTAAACTCAATTTTTTCCCTTCTGATCAACCAGGAACAAAATCAAAGGGATAAGTTTTGACAAGAAATTTAACATCCTACACAGCAAAATTTATCATTACACCAGCAGTACAAAGGTCATCTCCGCTATCAAATCCCTGATCTATGACGCACAAAATGAGCAAAGCAAAGGAGATACCTAAAAGGAATGTCTGAACATTCAAACCAGATTATAGCAATATGTTATTGAAGAAAATTCACCACCTCACTTTTCCACACAAATAGCGCAGGTGCAAAATTGCGATAGCTCCTAAAAATACAGAATTGCTCCATTTGTTCCACAAATCTTTGAAATTGCACATTTCATCATAAATCTTGGTCTGACATCATTTTATCATTCTCACCACTCACATTTTTTGGGTAATTAACTTCATTCCCATGTGTTTACTCTTAAAAACACCCCCATTTCTTCACTTCTTCTAATCTATGCTGACCTACCCGTTCCTTGCAAGTGATACATCATTTTAATAGAGGGATTTTATTCTTTTTCCTTCAATTTCATTCTCGAGGGGGCATGATCACACTATCATCCAATCAAATTCTTGTTCGAAACAAAATTAAAATGACTTCATTATCAAACAACTAGGGGCATGATAGTTTTCTTGACTAAGTCAGAATTGTTGGATAGAAAGATTTGGTTCT
Source organism: Thuja plicata (assembly GCA_018584345.1). Lineage (NCBI taxonomy): Eukaryota > Viridiplantae > Streptophyta > Pinopsida > Cupressales > Cupressaceae > Thuja > Thuja plicata. Next base: position 2,234,728 of record MU225405.1, on the reverse strand, counting down.
CATAAGCTGGATATCTTGTGTTTCCTCATTTTAAAAGATTCTTGCTAAGCTCTTGGCAGCTTCATACTGACTTTTGGATGACAACCAAGTTCAAAATCAATATTATCAATCTTTGGACGACAACTAAGTTCAGGATTGGTATCTTTAAGATCTTTTATTGACCTTTGGATGACAACTAAGTTCAACATCAATTCTATCAATTTAGTTTGATCAAGTGTGAGACTGATCTCATTAGGCATTTCGTTCGATCATGAACGAAATTCTCAATCTTTCTAAAGTCAAAATCAAAAACTTTCTTTGAGTTAATGTGCTTCTTGCACATAAATTCAAAGAGGGGCAAATGTAACCACCTGAATTTGGTCTACTATGACCATAGACCCTATTTTTCCTAAGTGTGATCATACCCCCAATTATGCTCAGACAACTCTTCAATCGGCTGACATAATTGATTCAAATCAAATTTAATTTCCTAAGTGATCTAATCACTAAATTTTATTAATCACTTAAGCCAATCAAATCAATTCAAATCATACATTGTTGGAAATTTGACTTCCTTAGGATGCATGACTTATTTTTTGTTGTCATCATGGCAACAAAGTCATGTTTAGTTTTTGTCATGAAAGACAAAATGACTAAGTATGGAAAATAGGGCAGACAGAGATATTCAGTGATCAGCACATCAACGCACGTGCAAGAGATCAATTGAGCTTATACACATTTATATATATATATATTGTATGACACGTGTACATGCTACATCCATACACGCATTGTACGGAACAATAGTACGACAAAGTTACAGGCAGATCAGTAGAACAGCAGTCCAGAAGATAGAGCATGGAAGCCGACTAGTGTTTTGATCAGCGTGACTTATTTTGTAATGTAATGGCTAAGCGCCTTTGGTTATATGTTTGTAATGATGTAATTAACATTGTAGTAAACACGCTTAAGCCAACTTGTTTAGAAGAATTATGTATTTTGTTTTAGGGTCGACTAGAGTCTTGTTTTGGGTCGCGCCTATTCGGATATGAACATATAAATATGTAATGTAAAGTTATGTTACAAGTGTTGATTATTATGTAAGAGGAAGATACAGAAGAGAAGCATAATGAAGTCAGTATATGATATATCTCTTTAAGAGAGTAAGAGCATTTACACATACACAAAACTGATCAGACAACAGTGTCATCACGGTAGTTCACTTTTGATATCGTGTATATCAACTTTCAGAAGGTTGTAGCCTTCATCCTATTGGACAGTGAGCCATATACCTTTAACAGGGTTTTGTAAAAAACTCCTAACAGGGTCAGACCTTTAACCAGGTCATTGTACTCATATTGTAAAGACTGCTTCTAACAGGGCAAAGGAACTTTAACAGGTTCATTATACCTAGTACAATATTTGTGGGTACTAATTTCCACCGGGGTTTTCCTCTGATCAAGGTTTCCCCGTAATCATATCATGTGTTATGAGTTCTTATGTTAAGCTTCATTCTATATATGTTTGATTTATGTTTAAGTTGTTGAAAAGTAATTAATAGACAAACACTGACTCACCCCCCCTCTTAGTGTTTCCAACATACATGGCTAAGATAATCAATTTTAAAGGAATTAAATAAATCCCTATTATATCAAATCATTTTCAAAGCCTATCTTCTAGCCTATATTAATCTAATTAATTGGCTATAGTCCTAATTAATTATCCAAAGCAATAAAAAGCTTAAATAATTAATATTCCTATTTTTGAATGAATATATTTAATATAATTTATTTCATTAATATTCCCCTAAATCCCTAACCTAACCTACCTCAACCACCTTGACCCTGGGTTCAAACCCATCCCAACCTATTCACCCCATGCTAAATCTAATCCTAATCCTAATCCCATTCTAACCCACCTCCTAATGATGTCACATTCCATTAAGGTGTGATTAGGAACTCAACGCATTTGAGAAAGTCAACTTTCTCAAGCTTGACTCCCTCTAAGTCCACCTTTTCAAGCTTGTCTCTTACACCCTTCCCATGCTTCTTAAAGGCTCTCATTAATACCTCATTAATGGAGATTCCTTAAGCCCATTCCTCTTCAATGCCTTTTGCATTTATTTCTCTTACACCTCATTAATAAGTTTTTCAAATCCATTAATGAACCTTGTCCCCCTCTCTCTCCTCATTTCTTTTATAAATAGAAGTTTTTGAGCACAAAGGAGCCCTTAATTTTTTAATGTAATATTGTTATGCCAATATTTTAAAGGAGTTTTCAAGCATTGTTATGCTATCCATTTCTACATAGCTTCATATTGCTTCATAGTTTCATTATCATGCATAGTTATAATTGTACATGTTGAAATCTAACATGTTAGGAGCACGCTCATACATGAAAACATTAGAAAAATACATCAAATAAGCATACTTAACATGTCTAAACATACTCTAAAATAAAAGATCACATCATGACCTCCAATGAGCTGAACAAGGGCACCCAAGACCTTGTTGATTTGCTCTTAAAGAGGTGTGTGGGTGTGCTCTCCCAACACAATATAATAATCCTACTTTGATCTATGAATGCAAACTAAATGATTAAGATGAATGAAGTAAAGAAACAAGTATTGAAAACTTGTCTCAAGTTCTCACCATGATTGCACATGCAAGACTACACTATGATGAAGATTCAATGATTAAACTAGGATGATATGTAAGGTCTAAACTAAGATTCATTCCATTATGAGTCTAAGATGTAATATCTAGATTCAAAATGAAATAAACATGAACTAAGAACTACAACTACTATGAAAATATTAAATGTTCTAGAATCAAACTTACATGATAACAATGCATAAAAGGGAGATGATTTGTTCTTGATAAAGGCCTCTATTTATAGAGTTTTTGGAGGAGAGAGAGGGCTTGGATGAGGTGGAGCTCATGCGGCATCCACATAGGTGTCACATGAGGGACATATAAGCCATGCAAGAGGCTCACTTTGCTCACACATGTGTGAGAAACTTTGGATGTGATGGGTCAAAGTGTACTTAAAGTACACATGTGAAGGATCATGTAAGAGGTGTAAGAGAGTGTAAGAATTTTCGTCCAATGAAACACTTTTAGAAAGTGTAAGAAGGTGTCATCATGGGTGTAAGAAACATTGTTGGCACCAAATAAGAATTATTTGGAAAAGTGTATTTTTGAAAATTTGCTCACACATGTGTGAGCAAATAATTAGGACTAATTGGTGTAGGAATCAAGAAATTAGCCTAATTAACCTTAGTTAATTAGTGAGTAGGTTTATTTGGTGAGAGTGATGTGAGGTAGGGTAGGATCTAGGTTCAAATTAGATTAATCTTAATTTAAAATTTAGATTAATTTGGTTTAGTAGAATTTAAGTTATGTGGAGGAATAAATAAATTAAAAATTTATTTAAAGGGAATTAATGAGGGATAATGTATTAAATAGTATTTAATACATTAAAAAGGGGTAGTATTTAAATTAAATTCAAATACTAAGGAAAGTGAATCATATTTAATTAAAGAAATTTAATTAAATAGATAGGAGAATATAACAAATATAATTAATTAAAATTAACTATAATGTTATGGGAATATTAATTAAATTAATATAAGGATGATTTTAGACATCTATATTTTGCCCCTCTTTGATGCAGCATCGAAAGTGGTGCCGCGTCAAAGAAAAAAAAATAAGATACCCCAGAGAGGTCAAAAAAACCTACGGCAGCGAGAGCAGAGGAGTGTGCCCTCTCGAGAAAATAATAGGAAAAAATACAATTTTTTAATAAAAAAATTTTGAAAAAGGTAGGAAAACAAGGAAAGCAAACCAATTGCGTGGCGTGTCCAAGGAAAATGGAGGAAAAATGGAGACCAAGGAATGGAGAGACAGACGGAAGAAACAGGTCCCAAGGGGCTATAAATAGTCCACCGGGGCCCATAGACAAGTCATTTTCACTCACAAAGAGCAAAAAGAGAGAAGAAGAGAGTGATGGCAGCACAACGAGAGCGAGCACAGCTTGGAGAGCACATCTGCGTGCACCAACAGCCAGCAAATGTGAGACCACCAGTGAGTAGTCGACTACTGCTCTGTCAATTATGCATTTAATGCTTTCATAGGTCGGTAGGGAGTCATTAATGTGCTCAAAAGTCAACGCGCAGTGCAAACAGCGATTGCCTGACCACCATCTACGCAGATGGTAATCGATAGACCGTCGTCCTTGCAAATGACCAATCTGTAATTGGCATCTACCCAGATGAAGATCGATCGATCTCTATCTGCGAGTGCAGGGGAGGAGGGAAATGCCAGTGGAGACGGCAGAGTTAAGACTCCGTCATCTGCATGGCAAGAATACGGTAGTGAAAATTATCATCTCCGCAGACTGGTGTCTGTGAAGATCCACCAGCTCCACAGACTAGCGACTGTTAAGTCCACCATCTACGAGGGTCAACCGCTGTCTACATGGATTGACCCAAAAATAGAAGAAAAAAGAGGAATAAGAGGAAAGACAAGGGTCCGGGAGCATTTTTTGATGCCCCGGACAGGCCTGGGACATTTTTCGATGCCCCAAAATGCTATCTGATCACTGACATTTTCTTACTGAATGCAGGAGGAGACCATCACGTTCCAGGTGAGGGAGTGTTATTCAACTACCATGGAGCTGGAGCAGCAGTTGACGACGGTTGAGTGGGGGTTGGTTACACTATGCGGTCTAGAGCACATACAACATTGGCCACATCTACGAGCGCATAATGCGCTCATGTCTACGTTGATAGAGAGGTGGCATAGCACCACATCTAGCTTCCACTTCCCTACAGGGGAACCTACTATCACATTCCATGATGTATGAAAGATTTACAGAGTGCCGATTTAGGGGCTGATACCCAAGTATTGTGTTGAGGGCTCAGAGCCCTATATGGAGATGGCTTTTGGTCGGCGATATGCAGATTTGCCTATCACACGGTAGTGGATGTCCTGGAAGGGGGTGATGGAGATGGAGCCACGATTACAGTGGGTAGCCCTATACTTAGCGGGGCTAATAGGGGGATGACTTATGCCTGATCATGCAAGCAAGGGGTTCCCTATGGGTTGGGCACGAGTTTTAAGCAGTATGGTTGAGGATGGAGACCAGTATTGCTAGGGTTACACCATCCTTGGAAAGTTTTACTATGATCTTCACATGTGCACCTACCGCAAGGGTAGGGAGCTAGGGCCAGGTTGCACGTTGCTTCTTGTATGGGCGTGGGAGCATATTGTGGTCATTCAACCGATTAGGACCCAGGATACTAGAGTAGCTTATGAGCCATTTGCATGTAGGTACAGGCCACCCATTAGCTATGACGCCATAGATTTAGTCAGATATTGGTGATGGAGGCTTGACAAGATGGGGGACATACAGTGGGCACCCTACACGGGGTGCAAGGCATGGGGTCATGAGAACCCTCAGCAGGATGGGTATGCAGAGGATGAGTTTTATGACTCATACTATATGAGTTTATACAGACTGACTGTTGGCTAATTGGGAGGATGGCCTACATGACCTCCAGATACATGTCATCCAGAGTATGATAATAGATGGGACAGGTCTAGGAGGCAATCACAGACGGCTTCCCTCATCCACTGGTAACCTAAGAGGTGGGGAGCATATGGTTCATAGGTGCAGATTTGCGCATAGCGCGAGCATCATTTCTAGGGATGATCGAGGTCCCATGGATCAGGGCTCAAGAGTCATTGCAGGATGTAGGAGTAGTGCCTGCATATTCTTAGTGATGGGCTACTCATAGGCCGATTATATTGATGGTCCCAGGGATCATACATGAGGATGAGCAGCCAAGGGGCAGAGGGGATGGAGGCGGGGAGAATGATGATGATGAGGAGGGAGGAGATGGAGGAGGGGCCAGTAGGAGGAGAGTCCAGCCAGGGTTTGTAGTGTCAAATTAGAGGGGACAGGTACAAATACCCATAGGAGGGAAGCCACCCATCATTCCTGTTATACAGGTACATGGACAGGATCCACAGGGGCCACCAGGGCCACCAGTACAAGGACAGGGGCCACTTGGATAGGGACAGGTACCACCAGCGGGCTATGTAGCCTAGGATACAAATGACATAGTCATAGCAGAGCGAGATATGATGAAGCGTGCTCCCCTTAATACCACAAACACATAACAGAAACAGAGAAACAACAACAATTTGCAAGAACAGAAAATGGGCTTCTTATTATCTCCACAAATGTGGAATTACAAACTTTTAGAATTACAATATGC
>MU225405.1:2173494-2199117 GCA_018584345.1 Thuja plicata | reverse complement strand
TAACGATAATGACAAATGATATTTCCTTTTCATATATATATGTTATGCCCTAATTATTATAAAATGACTAGGGTTGTCATTATGGTGTAAAAGGAATATAAAGGAAAGTATTAGTAAGTATATATATTTAAACATGTGTTATGCTTATGAATATAAGAAGGAATTTGAATAAACGATATCGTTGTTTTAAAAAAAGGTAATACTATATTAATACTATGTTAATATTGAAAATATTCATTATGTCATATATAATCTATAAATATTTAGATTCTTATTCTTCTTCTATGATATTAGTATATGTTTTTAATCTTGAGCGAAAGTTATATTGTTGATTTGCCTAATTAATATATGATTTCATGCCATTTGTTATAAAGAAAGATATATTTCATTAATGGTATGTTATTTATTATTATTGTTACTTTCAATCGAGAAAAGTTTTTTAATTGAATAAAAGAAGGTAATACAAAAAGGACTAACTAAACAAAAAATCATAAAGCTTTGTATGACTATATGGATAAGAAATTGTGATATTGATCGGGTTCATTTTAATTTCTTCAAGAGTAACTATTCTTACTCTTGTTTTATCTATTTTACTATTACTATTTTAGATGGTTTAAATCATTATTATTACATCGGCAAATAATAACATGGTTATTGTTTATATTGTTAATATCAAAGGTGGCAAGCAAAAGATGGGGTCGATGAAGACAGCAAACAGTATATTCCCACGCCACATAGTGTGCAAAGACATTTGAAATGTTTCCTTCACGTTGGCTGCCATCCTCATCAACAATAACAACATTGGTCGACGTAGATAGTAAATTTATTATGCATTTAACAATTAAGGTTGGGTCGATGCAATTTGTAGATGAACACTCGCTCTATCCAATCCAGTATAGATGAAGAGGGAATCTCTCTACATCAGACACACCACAGGGTCATTCAATCCAACAATATTAGAAGGAGTTTTAACTATTCCATCAAGTACGCAATAGCATGGTCGATGCAAATCAAAATAGTGACATGCTCAAAGCCAATGACTCAGAATCATTGATACAAGATGAAGGATATGTGTTTTGGTTCTGAGGTCAACAGAACTGATATTATTGGACTGGGTTATATAATATATAAACAGTGATATCTGCTGCCAGTGTACAATCGTTAAGGGGAAACATAGAACAAAGGTGGTGGACGTGGCTTGATAGATGATCCATACTCCTTGACATTTGGACAAATAGTCACCTGTGAACATGGTTAAAAGAGCTTGCAGAGAGATAATGCACGCCGTAGAAGCAGTCTATGAAGATCACAAATGAGATTACAGATGCTATGAACCAGAGAATGCATTCATTATCATGCACAAGGATGATCATTATAGTCTCGAAATAGACAATACCAATAACATTATCATGTCATATTACAATATGAATCCATCAACAAATTATAGTAGACATAACATACTGAATTCATCTCATAGATCATTCACCACAAGTTGCATCATCACAGCCATCAATTTCAAACGCACCAGGCAGGGGTCTCGAATGTGACTATTGAAGAAGTTTATATACAAATTTCTTGAATGGGAAGTTTTGCAACTTGCCCAACCAAATAGTTGGTTGTTATGGCTGATTAATGAAGGATATTTGTTATCAAATCCATATAAAATTGTCAGTTATGGATTAGTTTTTTGGGAAAGGGTGTGATGTTTTCTCACACCCTTTCATTTTTATATTTATATTCATTCGTAAATCTACAAAACATATAACATTGAACAATACATAATGACTGATATGTTGAAACTATGGGTATGATGGAATGAAAGATAGTCAAATTTGAAATCTGAATGCAAAGATCCAATACACCATTTCTTGTCAAGCAGAGATAAGTCGATATTTCATTTATTGTGCAATAGTTTCTCATTATTTCTTTACAATCAAGTCCTTCAGATAAATTAATTTGAAATTCCTTAAAGTAATAGTTTTGATTTGCGTATATTTCAGTTTAAGTTTATATTCTGTATATTCAATTATTTCTTTCTCATTTTCGCATGGTTAAAATCTTATTTATTAAAGTATTGATCAATTAGTCTGTCATCTGAGAAATAGTATTAAATTGAAGTATTTTTTAAACTTTTTAGTTATATGTGCATATCATAATTCCTTTAAGGTGATAAGATTTTTTTTTCAAAGCCGTCTCTGAATTTGGATGTAGGATTGAAGAATTATCGACTCTATTGCCCATTATTGAAATAAAGCACTGGTCTCTCTCGTTAATTGAATTTGGTATAAGATTTCATTGTTTCAAGTTTTTGAATTACTCTTTTATTTCATGTAATCCATTTCATATCTCAATCATATCAAGCAATATTAAATACATTATATTTCAATAACACATATATTTTCAATTCTGTGATATTATTAACACATTGAGAAGCAGGAGTTGAAGTTGTCAGTTATCCGCTATAGGAAACCTCTAGAAGACTTTGAAGACAAGTTTTAAAGTGCAGGCCCACCAGCCTTGGTTCTGTGGAATCAGAATTGTAGGAGGTTGTTGAAACCTCATTTTTTGGTAAATTGATTGTATCTAACTTCACTGGATAAGCAAAATCCGTAAGAAGTCCAATCTATCGATTTTAGCCCCAACACGACAAATGAAGGTTTTACGTTGGTGGATCTGGCATAGTGATCAAGGACCCAATTGTTGCCATGGCATATGCTACTTTGTTGTTCATGCGAGGGATCTGTTGGAAGATTAGCTCAGTTAAATGCATCTTGAGATCTTCAACTGTACAGTGATAGGGAAGAAACTTGTCATCCTTCATTTGATATTCATCCATAACTTGCTTGATAACCAACTGTGAATCACCGAGCACTAATAAAGTGAGAATCTTCCATTGTATGGCCTGCCAGAGTCCAAGTACAAGGGCTTCATATTATGCAATGTTGTTGGTACAAGGAAACTATAATTTGTAAGATTTAGGGATGAGATCCCCTTTTGGTGTAACAAACAAGATTCCTGCTCCCGATCCTTTCTGAGTGAAGGATCCATCAAAATAAATTTTCCATGGTGGACTCGGGGTAATATTAAGGACTGATTCATCTAGAAAATTTGTGATCAAAGGATGTTTATCGTCAACAGGTGCTTCAACTAACTGATCTACAATTACTTGTCCTTTGATAGCTTTTTGATCCACATAAATAATGTCAAACTCACTAAGAATCATGACCCATTTTGTTGTATGACCAGTAAGAGCAGCACGTGCCAAGAGATATTTGAGTGGATCAATTTTGCCAACAAGATGAATCTTATGATTAAGCATATAATGTCATAGTTTCTGCATACAGAAAACAATGGCCAAACATGCCTTCTCAATTAGGGAATAATTCAACTCATAGCCAATAAGAGTCCTATTGAGATAATAAATTGCTCGCTCTTTGCTGGTATCATCCAATTGTGCTAGGAGGGCTCCCAATGTGACCTCTATAGTAGATATGTACAAAATCAGAGGATGACCAGAAACAGGTGGTACCAACACGGGTGGATTAGCCAGATAGCCTTTCAGTTTCTCAAATGCATTTTGACACAAGCAATCCCACTGGAACTTGATATTCTTGCACAGGAGATGAGAGAATGGATGCACCTTATCTGCTAGTTGTGACATGAATATTTTGATTGATTGCATTTTGCCTTGTAAACTGTGTAATTGCTTCAATGTTTTGGGTGGTGGCATCTCTAGGATTTCTTTCACTTTCTTTGGATCAACTTCTATTCCACGTTGTGACACAATGTATCCCAACAGTTTACCAGATTTTACTCCAAAAACACACTTCTTAGGATTCAACCTAAGCTTATACTTCTCCAATCACTCAAAGATGGTAGTAAGAATAGGAATATGTGATTCCCTTGTTTTGGATTTGCCTAAAAGGTCATCCACATAATCTTCCATGATGACATGCAAAATGTCATGAAAGATGGTAGTCATTGCCCGTTGATAAGTAGCTCCAGCATTTTTAAGTCCAAAAGGCATCACCTGATAACAAAGGTGCCCCAAGGCATTGTGAATGCAATTTTGTGTTGGTCTTATGGTGCTATCCTGATCTGATTGGAACCGGAGAAGCCATCCATAAGTGACAACATTTCATGTCCTGCCGTCAAATCCACTATAATGTCAATATTTGGGAGTGGAAAATCATCCTTGGGACATGCAAGGTTTAGGTCTCTAAAATTAGTGCAGATGCAAACCCCCCTAGTAGGCTTACCTACTAGTACAATATTAGAAACCCATTCAGGATAATCAATTATTCTGATTACTTCAGCGTCCAACATCTTCTGAAGCTCTACGTTGACTACCAATGTGACTTGCGGATGCATCTTGCGAAGTTTCTACTTAACAGGTTTTACACTTGGATCTACAACAAGATGATGCATGACAAGATCTGTATTAAGCTCGGGCATGTCTTTGTAATTCTAGGCAAAATTGATTTTGTGTTTATGCAAGAATTTTGTCATGTCTTTATTTTCCTGATCGTTGAGAGAAACTGCAATGTAGGTGATATGTGGATCTTCTTCTGTGCCTAGGTTAATTGGAATAGTATCTTCAATGATCATAGAGGACACTTCTGGTTCTAAAGATATAAATGGCAAGTCAGCCTCTCCCTCCTCTAGTGCCTCAAAAAGGTTTTCACTAGAGGAAGCGTCCTTTATTTTATCTTTTTCTTCACCCAAAGGTGCCTGCGAGAGGTTTTCACCAGAGGATGTATTTTCATTTTTATTTTTTTTATTGTCTTTTTCATTTTTGTGATTGAGAGAGTTGACTTGGCTACTTAATTAGTCTTGTTCGTTTTAGTGGATCTGATGTTCATATTCTCAGAGATTCTTAAGTCCAAAGAGGGCTAAAACTGCCTCATCCGAATCACAAACGTCCAAAGCTGGTGGTGATTTTTGCTGATCCTAGTTAATTAATTTAGGGTTTGTGAGAGGTATATGAGGGGATGAAAGGTCAGCTTGGGTGATAGTGAAGACATGGTGATTTTAGTTTAGGTCATCTTTAATATAGTGGAAAGGAATTTTGAAGAACTCTTCCTCAGTGTCTGAATCTGAGGCGGCTAGACAATAATCCTTAGCAAAGTTAGTCTTGGTTTCTACAGAACCCAATCTGTGTCCTTTAGGATAGCCATTGACTATTATGATCTTCTTCTTACCTATCTCATTAGCTCCAAGGCTAGTGCCATGATATCCCATGCTTTCGACAATGGGAGTAACCTTAGGATACTTTCCTTTAGGGAAAATTACAGGTAGTTCTTCTTCATCATTATAGAGCCAATCAAGGACACTATATTCCATGTGTTCATCTGATAGGGACCCCCAATGTTCAAAAATAGTTGATTTGTAGCACATAAGCACTTTATCTTTGGAGAGGGGTGATGGTGATGGTCTTTCATAAGAATTTGGAGACAAAGGAAGTTGCCCAATACATAGAGCACTTTCAAATTTATACTCTCCCATGCCTTGATCTGTAAATGTGGCCTTTGCTTCAGATGAGGAGGGTTTGTCTTCAATAGCCTTGTCTTCAGTAACTTTTTCCTTTCCCTTGGATTGCTCAGCTGGTCTTTCTGATGTCTTTTCTTAAACTAATGGAGTGTTTGAAATAGGGGATTCTTGATTGAAGTGTCGACAAAATTCATTCAACGGACAGTAGTTATCTTGTTTGCCTTCCAATCTCTTACAGTATTTAAAGGGCTCAGGATCTCTAGGGATTGTGATTTCTCTACCGTGATGTGGGAACTTTAGACATTGATGATAAGTAGAGGGTACACCTTTGATAGAGTGTATCCATGGATGTCCCAGCAAGATGTTATAAGGTAGATCTAGATCCAGTACATGAAAAATAGTTTCAATCAGGGTTGGGCCCACTTGTAAGGGTAGTGTGATCAAACCCTTGCTTTCTCATTCATGATCATCATAGGCTTTTATTGTGATTCATTTCTCTACATCAATGAGGTCCTCAAAAAGACCGATATTACGAATCATTTTCAATGTGCACAAATTTAAGCCAGATCCACCATCGATGAGGACTCATTTTACTCTTGTGGAGTAGATTTTTCCTTCTATATGGAGGGACTTATTATGATGAGGACCAGGACCACCAAATTCCTTATCAGTGAAGACTAGATGTTCTTGTACGGCTAGGTTCCCTATCATAGCTTTGAATTGTGCAGTGTTGATGTTCTCAGGGACACGGGATTCATTTAGAGCTTTATTAAGGATTTCTCTATGAATTGGCGAAGTTGTCAAGAGCTCTAGAATAGATATCTGTGTAGATGTCTTTTGTAACTGGGCCAATAAGTCAAAGTGTGAAGCAGGTCAAGAAGTAGTAGTTGGTGCAGCTGGTGGATTTGTAGATGTAGAAGGTTTATCAGTAGCTTGGACAGTGACTCTAGGTCTATGTGTAGTAGCATTACAATTAGCAGCTTTGAGGATTATGGTATTAACATGTGTGTCAGATTCTTCAATATGGACACAAAGAGAGTCAAACCCAAAGATATTATTTTTACTTAAACTCCCACACGTTCGATCATGGCCCGTAATATTATTGGTAGAGTAGTCATACGGGATCATGTTGGATGCATTGTTTTGATTATGAGGTGGGAAGGGCTGATTGTAGACTTTGATTTTTGTATTAGATGAGGACGCATTCTGACCTTCAACTTCAATTTTCCCATCCTCAATGAGATCTTGCACAAAGTGTCTAAGCTTCATGAATTTCTTGGTATCATGCCCCTTGATGCAATGATAATCACAATACTCATTATCTCTATACCAAACAGGTTTAGGTTGATTCTCATCAAAAGGTCAAGTATTTGGGTAGACTATCATTCCTTGATCTGCAAGTTGTTTGAAGATCACATCTAGAGGTTCTGCCAAAGCTGTGAATTGTCGTCATTGTCGATTGTCATTATTATTGTTGTTGTTGTTATTGTTGTATTTGTTACAGTGAAACAAGAATGATTGATTGCATGGCTGTTGATTATTGTTCTGATTGTTCTGAATCTGATTGTTGTTTAGATTCTAATTATTCTAATTGTTCTTATTCTGATTTTGATTGTTGTTATGACTCTTATTTTGATTTTGATTGTTATTGTTGGATGCTTGAACATTTTGGACATACTTGGCATCAATCACTCCATCATTGACAACTCCTTTGTTTTTACTCCAAAACTTTGGTTTATCATTATTGGAAGGAGTATAATGTTTGATGCTACCTCTTTGCAAAAGGCCATCTTCAATGTCTTTTCCCTTCTTGACAAGGGATTCAAAGGTGTCAGGTGAAGCCATTTTCATTTGGAAAGACATCTCAGAGATTAAATTCTTTGTGAAGATGTCAATTAAGTGACTATTGGGTATTTTCCATGGCATGCGATTTGCAATATGTCTCCATTGTTGGAAGAAACTAGCAAAGGTTTCTCCATTCTTTTGTTTAGTATTGCACAAATCACTGAGGGTTGCTTGATGCTCAATGTTATATGAATATTGTCCAAAAAACTTCTATGCAAGATCAGAGAAGGTAGAGATTGACCCATAAGGAAGGGCCATGAACCATTCCAAGGTTGCGCCTCCAAGACTCCTAGTGAAGAGTCTTTTTAAGTAATTCTCATTATAGGTGACCTCTTGACATGCAATGTAAAACTCTTTGAGATGTTGTAGAGGACATGCTTCACCTTTGCATTTCTCAAATTTAGGCATCTCAAATTTTGGTGGGAATGGTTGCATCGTGATAGACTTGTCAAATGGATAGGGACAAATCTCCTCAAAAGAAAATTCTTTCTTGCCCCCATTTTGCAAGCCTTGTACAATGTTCTTGAGCTCATTAAATTGTTGGGTGAAGTCTGGAGTATTCTGTGTGAGAAACGGGGGTACATAAGCTCTGTCTCCTCCAAATTGTGCAGCTGAAAAGCCTGTGGAGGTCATACCAATAGTAGGAGGAGGTATATATTGATAGGCTCGTGACATATTGGTTGCAGATGTTTTCTCCCCCATTGTTTGAAAAAAAGATGAAGACATGGGCATGGAAATCTACCCTATGTTATTGACATTAGCACTTTCTCCTTGAGTCATTGTCATTTGAGTGTTTTTATGTGTAGTATTGTTTGGCAAAGTGCTTATGATCTATTGAATTTGTTCAGGTGTCAATTGAGGTATTGATGCAGTTGTTGACACAAGTGATGATGTAGGTACTGATGTGAGAGGTTCACTAATAGGTCCTTTACCGGTGTCACGTGATTATGTATCATTTGAGGTAGAAGCCATGGCTGGAGTAGTGGCCGCAGTGGCTTTGGTGACATTTCAGGTAAGGAGTGTTTCATCAAAGTCAGCAGGAATCGTGACACCATTATGAACAAGGTTTAAGAATATTTCAGCACTGTTATGCATAATGGCTTTCTCAACCATTTCTAATTTGTATGGGTCACTAAGGAATTCCATCACTTGGGTGGGTCTTTCTTCTTGGTCCACTAGTTCAGTTTCTTTGGGCACTTCCTCAACTTGTACCCCAGTTCCTTGAAAGTATTGAGTGGCAAATGGATTCTCCTCACGGGTAATAGTGTTGAATGTTGCTCGCCTCATGTTTCTAGCTTGGGATCGAGTGACTACCATACAATGGTGGATTTAGAAGAATGGAAGACAAGGAGATCTAAGAAATAAAATGGTGCAAAGATCTTGATCTTGGATTTGATCATATTTGATTAAAGATTTGATTGATTGATTGAGCATTGATTGATTGATTGGATTGATTGATTGATTTAAAGGTTTTTTGAACAAAACCTAAGCATGAAAAAACCTTATGATGATACAAACACAAAAGGATTTAAAGTAACACCTATTTTACTTGAAGATAGACGTGCGATCTCAAGCAGAATGGAACATCACTAAGGGATTTAAATTACTTGAGACAGACTGATGGTCTACAAGAAATGTTGTGTTTGTTTGAGGATGAAGGTTTGTGATACTTTGATTAAGGTATTTCAACCTAAAGGATTGATTTGATTTGATGGTTTGATCCAATGCTCCAAGAGAAAGAAGAATGATGGTGGAAGAATGGAAGAATGATCCAGAAGCAAGATGTTATCTAATTGTATTGTTCAATGGCAACAAAAGCACTATTGATGGAAAACTTGGCCATGAAATTGCAAACTTTGTTATTGTAGAGGATTTTGTCAATTTTCTCATGATGTTCAATCTCTTGCTTGATAGATGTTGCAATATGTTGGTATTCCTTGGATTTACGGGTGGTTTCCTTCTGCTCTCTATAGACTGGAGGTGTTGGAAGCTTAACCTTCTTATGTTTCTTGAAATTGGTCATGTCATGGAAAATTTGATTTTGGCTGAATGAATGAATGATCTAGGACAGATGATTCCAGGGTCCTACAGAAGGTCAAATTTTGAATATCTCAGCAAATTTGGAAGCTCATTGTTTTAAAGTGGAGACGGTAGTCTCAGACGTAGCCGATGATCTTTTCAGACGGAGATCTGTGAAAATGGTAATCTACACAGATGACGGATCCAGAGTGGAGATGGATGACTATGGCTAAGGCAGTGTGTTGAAATTCTGGCAGATTTTTTACCTTCAGTCTGATTTTTGGGCAAATTTGTTCAATGGAAAGAACTTATTTCAGCACATGCAAACCAGAAAAATAACAGACACATGTCTTAAGACAATCCAACAAGGGACAAAGCAACCTTGAGGGATACTAGCAAATGTGACATTGGGAAATCTTGATTCAACTTATAATATCTCGTTTGTGTATGTTCAAGTGACTCTTTCAAGCCACTTATGTTTTTATTGGGTCTAGCACAACGAAGGCAGTTCAAATAGTAGCTACCTTATGAATTTGACTTCGCATGAAATATTATAGGCCCATTGCTTGGTAGTCCTTCAGCTCACACAGCAATGTCACCCCCAGAAGGGCGCCTGTGTTTTTGCCTTTTTCCAGGTATTGTTGTCGTGCTATGAAGATCTCTTTCACAACATAATACCCTGGGACACGTATGATGGGAATCTTGGGGAGAATCTTCCCTCCCCTTGCACTATAATAAGTCACCATTCAGAGGTGAATCGGGTAGGCTACTAATTTATAGTTGCTAGCAAGGTTTTTTGGCATCCCCGCAATCAGTTTGTACGGTGTGAGACACTTAAGTCTCTAGTTAAACCATGCCAATATGCTGAGGATATTCACTCAGTATGGACTACCATTGAACATGACCTGCCCAAGCTTGAAGGGATAAAGAGGACCTTTGGGTCGCACTTTATTTCTATATCGGCCGAAGGGATTACCGATTTGAGGTTGTCCTCTAAAGGGGAAATGCACCCTTTAGACAGGCCTCTCTAGAAGCTTGATTAAGGTAAGCTTTCTCTTCACCCAAGATCTATGAAGGCAAAGGGAGAGGATATGGCTATAACTTAATCATAGCATCATGTATTTTAAAGGGTTTTAATCTAATGACATATAGCTTGAAAGAAGTATTGAGAATCACTTCTTCAAACACACCAAGAAATGTTCATTCCAAATTGAACCTATTAAAACAACTATGTGTTTTTCTATCTAAGTAAAAGACACAATAGTATGGTTAACCATTCATGTTCAATTTATTTCCCACACAGCAAAGAGAAAGCTTGGAAATGTGTGTTCATTTACCTAATGTCATTCAAGATTGGTGAAGCTCATTCCCTTAACATTCAAGATTGAGTGAGTTTTCGTTTTAAACAACATGCATTCCAAGACAAGTGATTAATCATTACAAGTTCATTTTAATAATCTGTTAAGAATCATTAGGGAACCTACATGAAATTTGTTAATAGTTTGAAATCTTAGATATTAAATGTTGCAGAAAAATGCGCAAACGGTGATCTGCAGAAATGGTGATATACCTACACAGACAGCCAAATGCACACAGTCAGATTCTGTTAAAAAAGAACAGACTTAACCAGACTTAAAAATAATATTTTTACCAAACCAGACAACATTTAACTCCTAAAAACTGTGTTACTATCAAAAACCCGAGAGTTAAAAATGCTAAAAAATTTATAAAAAGCAGTTTAAAACCACAGTGTTATAAGTCTGCTTCTAAACAGGCGAAGACGGTGAGATATAGGCACAGACAACTGAGTTTTTCAGATGACCGAGGAGCGCAGATGGTGATCTGTGGAGACGGTGACTCCAAAGCAAAGACGGGTCTGCGTGAAATTTTTTCAAACCGTGGAAAATCTACAAAAAAATGTTAAAAAACAAGGGACATGGGTCCTACCGGGCGTGCCAAAATGTACATGCTAGAATCTAACCTATTGGGAGCATGCTCAAACATACAAATGTTAGAGAAATATATTAAATAAGCATACTTAACATGTATAAACATACTCTAAAACAAAAGACCCCATCATGACCTCCAATGAGCTGAACAAAGGCACCCAAGACCTTGTTGATTTGCTCTTAGAGAAGTGTGTGGGTGTGCTCTCCCAACACAATATACTAATCCCATTTTGATCTATGAATGAAAAATAAATGATTAAGATGAATGAAGAATTCAAGAAACAAGTATTGAAAACTTGTGTCAAGTTCTCACCATGATTGCACATGCAAGACTACACTATGATGAAGATTCAATGATTAAACTAGGATGGTATGCAAGGTCTAAACTAAGATTCATTCCATTATGAGCCTAAGATGTAATATCTAGATTAAAAATGAAATAAACATGAACTAAGAAATACAAATGCTATGAAAATACTAAATGCTCTAGAATCAAACTAACATGATAACAATACATAAAAGGGAGATGATTTGCTCTTGACAAAGGCCTCTATTTATAGAATTTTTGGAGGAGAGAGAGGGCTTGGATGAGGTGGAGCTCATGTGGAATCCACATAGGTGCCACATGAGGGACACATAAGCCATGCAAGAGGCCCACTTTTCTCACTCATGTGTGAGCAACTTTGGATGTGATGGGTCAAAGTATACTTAAAGTACACATGTGAAGGATCTTGTAAGAGGTGTAAGAGAGTGTAAGAGTTTTAGTCCAATGAAACACTTTTAGAAAGTGTAAGAAGGTGTCATCATGGGTGTAAGAAACCTTGTTGGCACCAAATAAAGATTATTTGGAAAATTGTATTTTTGGAAATTTGCTCACACATGTGTGAGAAAATAATTAGGACTAATTAGTATAGGAATCAAGAAATTAGCCTAATTAACCTTAGTTAATTAGTGAGTAGGTTTATTTGGTGAGAGTGATGTGAGGTAGGGTAGGATCTAGGTTCAAATTAACTTAATCTTAATTTAAAATTTAGATTAATTTGGTTTAGTAGAATTTAAGTCATGTGGAGGAATAAATAAATTAAAAATTTATTTAAAGGGAATTAATGAAGGATAATGTATTAAATAAGATTTAATACATTAAAAAGGGGTAGTATTTAAATTAAATTCAAATACTAAGGAAAGTGAATCATATTTAATTAAATAAATTTAATTAAATAGATAGGAGAATATAAAAAATATAATTAATTAAAATTAACTATAATGTTATGGGAATATTAATTAAATTAATATAAGGATGATTTTAGACATCTACAATAATGTTCATTTTTAGAGTTAATATGCATTGCTTAATGATTAAATAGTTTGTTTTAACTCAAATCTTTCATGCTAAGTCGTATATGTCACTGATAGTAGCATAATCTGAGGGTTGTTATGTTGCTTATCATACTCTTCTTAGTTAGAAAGCAATAGGTCAATTTTAGTGCTTTATATGCTCATCTAACCATGTTTTCCAATAATATAATGACCTATTGAAGTGTTGTGTCACAGGTAACAGGTGCACTATTTCACACACAGAGATCTAACAGTTGACTTGATTGCTTAACAACAAAGTGAACAAGATCTATCATTTAAGTGATTAATTTATGACGTTGCGTGTCCTAGTGGTTATAGCTGAGGTCGTAAAGAAGGAACTAAAGACAGAGCAAGTAAAGAATGATCTAACGGTCGACTTAATCACTTAAAGGCAAAGTGATCGACATCTAAAGGATAAGCGATTAAGTCATGGTGATGCGTGGCAAAAGGGTGGGTCATGTATAGTGCAGAGATGATGTTAAAGAAGGTGTAGTTACAGATGAGATTGGACGGCTCGCTTAATGGCTTAAAGGAAAGGTGCGTGAGATCTAGCATCTAAGCCATTAAGCGGTGTTGACGGTGTCCAAGTTGATGAAGTTGCAGCCATAGTTAGTAAATTCAAGGTAAAATACCTTATGGCCTGGTTAAGATAAATCTGATGGTTGACTTGATCGCTTATGGAGAAGATGCACGAGATCTATCATTTAAGCGATCAAGTCATGCTGACACATGTCCCAAGTGAATAGTTGTTTCTGGGAAGAAATGAAATCCGCTCGATGAAGGAGATGTTGTCGAAGATCTACAGTCTAAATTCAAGTTCTTAAAATAGTCATCAGTGAACCTTAAGCCGCGAGTTTTGAACCAGGCGAATTGATTGCAGAGTGTGTGGCCACTTCAGTTGAATTTAATGCAAAAGATTGATTTGATTGAGGCCATATAATTCATTTCTTAAACTTGAAGCTGCCATAATTCATCGAATTCATTCAAGCGAAGATCAGAATTGCAGTGATATTGAGCTCTTTGTGACAAATTGCAGAACGGGTAAGTCTTATATGATACAGTAGAAATTCATTCTTTAAGTAAGATTTGGAATTTGAAAAGGTCTCAAAATTGTTAATATAATCTGAATATCATTCCTGTAAGAAGCCCTAGATTCAAAAAATGGCCCCTAGGATTGAATTTTCAAGCAATGTGGAATACAAAGATAGAAATGTACAAGATGACCTTCTACAGCAGTTGAGTGGGTCCACAGGTGATGCTACAAAAATTAAGAGAATTGTGCGAGTACATCCCCATTTAAGAATCAGGGAGGGTTTGTATGATACGGGTAGATGGGCCAAAGATGCTAAAACTAGTACAAGTAGTTTAAATTTATTCAAAACTGCTTATAGCTAGAGGAATTCTCCCTCCCCAGATTGCAATATATGGGATCTAGATGTGGGTAAATTGATAGTGCCTGGAGTATTCAAGGATACAGACCTATTAAATTTGATAGCCAATACATATGATAGAGTTGATGACATGTAACTGATTGAATGTTTGAAGATATTAAGTTGATGATGATGCAAGACATTAAATCAGTTAATGTATTTTATTTTCATTGATGTCAACTTGATATAATCTATATGGTTATGGAAATACTTCCAAAGACTTCAAAGAACTGATGAATCAAAGGCTATGCTATCAGTAATGCATATAAGTCAAGTATTCACAAAGTGACTGTATACACTGACAAAGTGCACACTGACAGACAAAGTAAAAGAGAAAAGTCATAGTGTTACCCAATTAGAAAATGCACAGCATTACTGACGAGCAAAGTCACAGTGTTACTCGATGACCAAAACACAGAGTAACCCGACGGACAAAATTATAGTGTTTCCCAATGGAAAAGACAAGGATGGAGATCTCGATGACAACTAAAGTCACACCGATAGAACAGTCAGTTATCACCGATGACTAACTAAAGTGTTGACCGACAGAACAGAGAGTTTAGAAAATGAAAAAATGCTTAGCTGTCAAGAAGCTAAAGATAGACTTAACTAATACTTATCATTGTTTTAATCATATACATAAAGTTGGAGATAAGTAATTGATTTAAAGTTGATTTGTCCAGTTGGAAAGAAGATCTCTTTGAGATAAAACAGGAGTTTTCTTTGAATCTATTTGGCAAGAATTGGGATCACACCAAGGATCAAGAAAGCCAAGAAAAGGTAAAGCATGTCTATAAAGAGACAAACTCAATTCATTACAAATTGTGTGGGGTGAACAAGAGAAGAGGAAAGATGCTAAGAAAATCTAAAGAAGAAGAAAGTCTCCATTCAGTCCTGATCAATCAAGCTAAGGAAAGAGCTAGATTCTACAGACACCGAGAAACAGTGGGACAACATCATAGAGCAGAACAGTGTGCAGCAAAGGTATAGAATTAATTATATTGATCAGAGAGGTAATACACTTACAATAGATCTAAAAATTTGCAATTCAAGTTGTATGTGTGAACTAATCGTTAATATTTCAGTTTAACCATTGAAGCATCAAGTCTCTTAACCAAGAAGGACTTAAAAGTCTTTTACAATTGAGATACATCCCAAGGAGTATCAAAAAGTTTGATCATAGAAAGTAGCATTGGATATGCCCGATACCTATTGACAGGCCAGGTGAGTGTTTGATCAAGGATGGTAGCATTAGATGCTAGATACTAGGTGACAAACTATCTTTTAATCCTCTAACAAGGTCACACCTAACAGTGTATTTGTAACCTTTAACAAGGTTGGCTCCTAACATAGCTCACTTCAAAAGAGTGAAAATTTGGGGTATCGGTCTTGTTGATGGGGGTTTGTGACCGGGTTCACCAACAGATGTAAATTATCACTGGGTACTGGGGTACCGGCCAACTTCACCTGTAAAGGTTGTCTGGAGAAATGAGATTCTCCAGGTCTTCAAGCACGTGAGATTCAGGTCTCAACGGTGTGGGAGATAAGTTGGGCATTGTGACTATTTTTGTTCAGGGGGATAGCTGGTTATCTCAGCTCATCTATTCTGGGGATTTAGGTAAGTGAGGTTTCTTGCAAGCATTCGTTAGTTACCAAATAAACTCAAAAATATATTCTAGGGTTAGAAGTATTCCATCTATCTATAGTCATGCAAATACATTTAAAACATCAACCAAGCTCTAACATGCTACACTAAAATACTGAATGCGCGCACAACCATCAGTCCATATGTATTCAATAGTGAGGGGAAAAGAAGGTCATTAATCTACTTAATATATTAGAGTAAGGGACATGAGAAACATATAGCATGAAAATTATTAATTCAGAGATCGAGAGACCAACAACAGCATTGCCAGAATCCTTCTTTCTTCATTAATGGTGTTCCAGCATCACTGGTGAGTACATCAACAACTCTAGGGGAGCATCTATCTACTGAAAGCTTCTAAAGACTAAGGAGCATTGAGATCTGAAACTATGAGAACTGGAAATACTATAGCTATGGACTGCAAAATCATCAATTTTTTTGACCCTTGGAATGAGGTCAGACTTGTTATTTATACATAGATTTGCCTTAAAACTAACCTAGCTTACTTTACACTTAAACAATATAATACAATTTATGGTGGCCAGTACTACCTGCACCATGATACAAAGACCTCAAGATGAAAAAGGTCTGACATGTCAGAAGAATGAGACAAGAATAGAGGAGTGAAAGAATCGGCCTCGAGAAGGGAGTCAAAAAGAAAAAAAGAAGAAATTTGATCCCCCAGGGATCGAGGCTACATGCCTCATCAAAGAAAGAGCGGCTCACTATCCCTAATGCACCAAGTATTCAATGTTGAAGCAACGCCTTGGAAGACCACCCGTTAGAACCATTCTTTGATTTGACATGCCTTGCTGGAGTCACCTTCCCTCTGACACCCTTATTAACTACTTTGAAAGTGACTGGTCAGCTTTGGGAACTGGGACATGGGTCACTTTAAAGAATACAAGAATATTGGATCTGAAACTCTGGTATCCAGAAGCTTGTGCCCCCAAAGAATGAACAAATACAAAATACACTCTCTGGTAATCATCTCCAAAACCTAGAGATTTTTATTGTTCCTTAGTATCATTGAAGGTTTCTAGGAGCCAGGCAATTTCGTCTTCATCAATATCCCTGAGGCTAGCTTGGCGGTACTTGGCCACCTCCACCTATTTGCCCAGATCCAGAGTATTTTCTTTAAATTCTGCGGCCATCTTTGCCATGTCGTGACCTTGGAGCACCATGCTAGTTATCCATGTCATTTTTGCTCCATCTATTCCCTCCAGGGATTGATATCGAGATTCCATTAGTTCATCAAATTTTCCCATGACGTATTCCTCTGGAGTACACGTTTCAATACTGAAGCATCAACTCTGGAGACCTTCAAAATGAATGACTTGTATAAATTAAAAGAATATTGAACTTCCTGTACTTTTTCGTGCAAGGCCCCTACCAGTTTCTTGGTTACTTCCAATGTGAGGTCAAGTCTAGAGTGCTGGGTCCAGACAAAGTCAAAAGACTCCTCTCCCAAAATCCTGGCCTCAAAGACAACTTCCTCCCTGATGCCGATGAGTTCTCCTAACTCAACCTTCCATGCTTCATACTTTTCAATATCTCCCTCCCAGATGGAGATGGTAGTTTCAGCCTAGTTAATAATATTGCTGGCCACATATAGGTCCGGGAGTGTGGACACTAGGAAATGTTGAATGTTTCCCACCTGTTTAGTGACCCAATCATCCACTGCCTGTGCCTTTCTTTTCATGCCCCTTAATGTATCTATTTCACTCTGAGGGAGTGGTGCTTCGGATGTAGAGATCTCTAGGGAAATGGCAGTAATGGGTTACACAAGCTCTGTCAACAGCCCCATAAGATTTGCATTCTTTTCTTTCTCTGCCCTAAATTTTTGGGCCTCCTTCTCATAGCAGGCTTCTACCGCTTTGGTTGCTTCCCTCAACAGGTCCAATTTGCCCTGTTTCCCTCTTTTCCCTAGAGATATTTCTATGATGGCATATTCTCCAGCCTTTGTCATTGCTTCATCTACCTCTAGGGGAGGTTTTGCGATCACCACAACTGTATCTCCACCCGGCCCAATCCAAACGGTATGGACTATCTAGGCCTTCTTTGCCTTCGGAGGATTTTGTGCATGTGCCATCATCTCCACTAGGGAGAGATGGGCCTTGGGTGTTACTAGGGCCTTTGTCTTTCAGGACTCCACCAACTATTATGGTGGTAGGGGTGGCCTTGCACCTAGAATTTTTTCTTTTAGTTCCCCTCTGGGCTCTTGTTGTGCCTCCCTGGTGTTCTGATCCATTTCTGACTTCTTCCTCATATCCTCAGGTTCACCGATAATATTTACCTCATTGGTGCTTGTGTCATCTACCCCGGTGTCTGCATCCTTAGCAGCGTTAGGATAAACCTCTGTTTCTCTGGGGTCCTATTCCCCACCTTGCTACTATTCTTCATTGGCCCCTTCCGCCAGAATGTTTTCTTCAGTTGGTGCATTTTTTGGGGGTGGTGGAGGTATCGGGCCAAGATTTGGTGTTTGCGCCACTATAATTACCTCACCAAATGTTACCCTTGGAGGCGGTGTTTGGAGCATGGAAGTTGGGGTTACGGTTGATCCCATGGGTTTGGCTTTCCCAAACGACGCCAATTGCTCATCCTATGCTTTCCTTCTCTCTGTGGTCTCTACAACCTATTTGTCTGGGACATTGGAGATATCTACCCATTCTTGTTTGTTTTCCTTTTCTACCCGGGCTCCCTGCTCTTGAGCAGCTTCTTGTTCTGGGACTTCTCCTTCCTATGCAACAATCTCCTCTATCGCCCTCCTGACATCTCCTTGAAAGTTCCCAAATTCATCGGTCCCAAATACATCATCAAACTCACCGTGTAGAGGGGAGGCCTCTGGCATATCCTTGGGTTCTCTATTCGGCTCTAGAGAGTCGGAAGAAATGATCTATATTTCTGAGATGCTTGGCATCTTGAGTTTTGGCTCCACCTTTGGTTGAGGGTTAGCTTTCTTCTTCTTCCTCCTTGTCACAAATGGGGGCCCTACATCTAGAATGGATGCCCACTCCTCCTCTGCCCCATTCCCTATCACTCAGACCATTAATGCTTCCAGTGAAGGGGAAGTTGAAGGACGGATGGGTTTGGCCATAAGTACCAGGGTGGCTAGCTGGGTGATCAATTTTTATTTCACTTGCTAGGTGGTTGCCAGTGTCTCTTGCATTTTCTCCATTGTGGGGGTCATAGATGGGGTTGGCGACGGGGTCCCCATTATCCTTTTTCCTCTATCCTCCCCTTGCGAGGAGGTCTCGGCCTCAGAAGTTGAGCCCCGCACAAACGGGCCAACTCTACATGTGCTTCTTGGGCATACCTTTTTGAAATAGGCGTGGCTGCGTTCGACCACGTCATGGGTAAGATCCTCAATTGTTGGACCTTCCTGGGCATTCCAGTCTACTGGAGGGAGAGCCATCTTGTCCACTCCCTTTTCCTTATATTGTGGGTCCACTGTGGGCCCGGTGTCTGAAAAGTCATCCGAGAATTTCTAAAGCTTGAGCCTCTGCATCATCCCATTATCATCCAGATGAAGTGTCGACTCTGGACCTCAAATTCATCCTGGCAATCTTCCCAAAAATCCTCCATGTGATATGCATGGGGCTCTGATACCCGGGGAAGTGTCGTTGCTATCTTGCCTAGCGGGTCAAAGTTCTTCTGCGTTAAATAGAATTTTGTTAAGCCCAGACTTTTAAGCTCGCTATCTGCCTCCTTAGCCGTGGCCAGACTATAAGATTAGTTCCCACAGGTGATTAGGAATGAAACATTTGTTACCTTCTTCACCATGAAGAGGGCGTGCAGATCCAAGATCTGCCGGCAGTACTCCAAAAGAATTATTTTCTCCCCACAATGCTTGGGTAACAAATAGGGTTTCTCGGAGAAGCCGGTCACCCAAATGTAAGTGTGTTGTTGAAACTGAATGTAATAATGGCCATAACTTCTGACCAAATTCATTGCCTCCTTAGAGATCCGGTATCTGGCATCCCATGTAGGTGTGAGGAGGTTGTAGTAAACAAAGGCATCATTTACTCGGCAAAAGCTGAGGAAACTAGCCTCCCATTTGATCTATGGGAAATAATCCCAGGGGAAATTTTGGCCCGGGCCAATCCCAAGTACACCTATAGTGAGTAGCCCATTTATGATGGGGCGTTGTTGCACTAATTCCCACAGAACTTAAGATGTCATGTAAAATTTGGAGGTTCAGGTGACCTGGAGGAATTGGGAGTCCACGTGGTTTGCGATGATGGTGGCCCAATCAAAATATTTCTCGCCAGAGGCGATGCCCAATAAGAAATAGTACATACATGCCAAGAATTCCCGAGGATGGGGTTGTCCGAAGACCCTGCACAGTGCAATAATCCCCATCTGTATACTTTCTTTGAATTCAGTCTGGTGGATTTCCAACTTCATCTTCTTGAAGTCCTTCCTTGGCACCTTAAGCCAATTATTGTTCAGATACTACCAGGCCATGTGTTCCATTTTTATAAATTCCCCCAAGGCTATAGACCGGGTGACGATGGATGCCTCATCAAACTAGGGAATCCCCATACTTGATTGAAAAGTTGTGGCATCCAAAGACACCATGGGCGTTGGGTATCTGGTCGGGACCAAAGTAGTGAGCATGATGGCCCAGATGGATGAATTGTAGTGCCTGCGAGAGTGAGAATGAGTTCCGGGGCTTGCACAGGGCAAGGGAAGCAAGCAGCTTTGAGAATCTTGGAATTGCCAACATTGATGGCCAATGGATCTTTGGTCGTTCATTGGATAAACATCATTTTTACCAGGGCCTACATTTCTGCCCACATTCTTACACTAGTGTCGATAATCAAGTGAACCTTAGAATCAATCTTTGATCCCATGATGGTGTCTCCCTTCAAGTACTTCATCGTTAGTGGGAGCTTTTCCAAGGCCTTCTTGATCTTAGTCTTGATAGCTGCCTGAGTGACTATTGTGGTGGGGAGATCTGGACTCCCAGGTGGAGATGATGTGGATGCCTCTGACATGGTTAGTTAGTTTGGTGCTAGCGACCTGCAAAGCAAGATGACTGTCAGAATTTGTATAAGACAAAACATTACTCTAGGCTCTGAAGATCTTACCATCGCATTGCATCTACACCTGAAAGAGTCAGTTCATGTCAAATCCTGGGAAAGATATGTATATAATGAAGACTTAGGAATTTGACCACTATCCAAACCTCCGGGGATTCCAGCATATGTGAAAAAGTGGGATAGGGTTCGAATGAAGACATAGGACCTGGAGTCCAAAAAACTAACAGTTGAATGACATGGTCAGAATACTAGCCGTACTTAGGCTAGCATGGGTGTCACATGGCCATGCAGTAAATGGGAGTTATGGCAATAATGCTGACAACTGTCTGAACATGCACAAAGAAAATGCTACTTGGCTAGACTTAAATGCATGCATGGGAAATTAATCCGCCATAAAGATTGACTTGCTAGAGGAGAGAGAAAACTGTCGTGGCTCAAACCAGCAAGGTGTTGAGTCTGAAGTAGGTGGTATTCTACCAAGAGGGTGAGCTCATGAGTTTGGGAAAGCATGAAAGGGTGCGATGAGCTTGACATAGGCTAGGGAGGACATACAATAAAAGTATAGAAAGCTGAGGCATATATACACTGCTAATATACAAAAATTTAAATAGCAAAATTACAAAATGTACAACAGTATACAAAATAGCTAACTAACACTACTATACAACAATGTACAAAACTGCCCTAGACTACAACTACACAGAGGGAAAACAACCCTCTGCCCGTGCCAAGCCACCAACGGGAGGCGACCAAAAGAAAAACCACAAATGAAAAACCACAAACAGAACTAGAAATGAGCGAGAAATAGAAAAGGAAACAAAACCAAAAACAAACAGGAACCAGAGACTAGAAAGCATAACGTCAAAGGCCTACCTGAAATGCAAGAAACATGGGGAGGAAGAATGCTGAAATGTTCTGCAACAAAACCTTCAAGACCACCATGAGCACATACTGTAAACCACTGGTAATTAACCACTAAACACCAGGAGCAAAAGTTATTTTAGATCGCCTTAATCGCTCTAAATGCTCTAAGTGTTTGATCGCGGTAAATGTGAAAATGATAGGTAACTTGTATTTATACCCTTAGGGTAAAAATGCATTGCGTTCCTCCTACAAACCCTAGAATAGGAAAGCTTCCAGACTCCAGGCCCAGGGATCCCATGCAGCCATATCTTCCGACAAAACAAGACATGATGGCAGAGGATCCCGAAGTCCAAAATTTGGCCGACTCAAAAGAAAAAAATGAACTCTAGGACCGGGTCCTGGAGACAAAAAGGAAACAAAAGAAAAACAAAACAACCCCCATGGAAGAAAATCCTAGAGGGGAGACAAAAGAAAAAAAAGGAGGCAAAGGCAAAAGCCACAAGCGAAAAAAGGGGGACCCAACATTTTTCACACAAAATGTAGGGACGGGTATGCAGGGCATAACAAGTCCTAGTTTTTTTCCCCTAACAGGGTTTCCACGTAAAAAAATCCATGTGTTATGTGTTAATGTTTCATTACTTTATTGTTTTACATTTCACATATGCAATTTTGCATTTATCGGTATACTCTGCATATTTACTGTGTTTCGGTAAATAGTTGACTGCTTATTAGTAAACATACAAAAGAAGGTTTTACAAAGAAATCTGACAAGTAGAAAATTGATATAAGTATTTCAAGGCATTCATCTTGTAGGACAAAAGATAACTAGAGGCATAATTTGTGGTTATAATTTTTAAGGGTTGATTTAAGGATTATTTTTTTAGGCCACTGATTCACCCCCCCGCTCTCAATTATTACTAACAATTGGTATCAGAGCTTGTGTGCTTAAAAGGAAGGTTTCAAAACCTAAGCTAAAGATCACAAGATGAACATATGAGATGTGCCCAAGTTGAACAAAGATAATTTTTCTTCATGACAGAGAAGAATAAGACTCCACTTATCAGGTATTGGGAATGATGCTACTCAATACTTAGATATTGAATATGTGTTGCCCACAGGAGCACCAACAATTGAACAATTAAGAGAGAAGCATGAGCACAATTGCATGATGATAGAGCTTGCTTCCTCACTCTCCGATGCTGAATTTGAAGATGTCAAAACCTAAAAGACTGCAAAGCAGATGTGAGAAAAATTGATGCTTGTACATGGTGGTGAAAAAAATGTTTTGAGAGCCAAGGTAGAAAGCCTTACAGGAAAGTTTGATGATCTCAAATTGAAAGAAGGTGAAAACATCACACAATACAACACAAGAATCAAAGAAGTAGTCAATGTTATCCAAGGATTTGGAGGTGTACTAGAAGAAGATACAGTAGTAAGTAAAATTCTAAGAGCCTCGCTGCCTACTTATGCTATTAGAGTATCTTCTATTCAAGAAATGAGAGCAGTAGCAAATAGAAATGTTACTCTAGACAGTTTGATTGGAAGACTGATTTCATTTGAGATGAATAACTTTGATAATAGTGTCTTACCAAACATAGAGTCTGCATTCCAAATCTCTATGAGAATAAGTAAATCAAGTCATAAACACACTATGAGAAAATATAGTGATAGTGAAAGTGAAGAAGAAGATCTTGATGAAATTGAAGCACTTATGGAAAGAAGAATGCAGAGAGGCAAAGGTAAATTACCACTTGTTTGTTTTAATTATAAAGAGATTGGACACTTTGTTGCAAGATGTCCTAACAGAAGAAAAGATGACGGAAGTAATGACAGATCATTTGAAAAGAAGTCTGACAGAGGTGATTACAGAAGCTACCGACAATCAGAAAGAAGAGATACCCGAGACTACAAGGACAAAGGAAAGAAGGACAGTTACCTAGAAAAATGCAAAGATGATGACACTGACACTGAATCTGAGGAAGACATCAAGATGGTGTTTGTGGCAGTAAAAGATGATTCAGGTGATGATGAAGAAAGGTATGTAGAAATTACACTCATATCTAAATTTAGTAAAAATGATGTCTGGATCATAGATAGTGGTTGCACTCACCATATGACTGGTGATAAACAAAAGTTTGAGACTTTTGAATACTATAAAGGTGGTTCAGTAAGAATGGGTAATGACACACCTTGTCCAGTTGAAGGTAGAGGAACCATAATGTTGAATAACTAGATAAAATGTGAAAATGCATATTGGGTAAATAGATTAAATTATAATCTATTGAGTGTTTCTCAGTTGAATAATTCAGGTCACAGAGTAGCATTTGAAAATAAGAAGGCAAAGATCTTCAATAAATTAAGAAATCTGATTGGTACTGGTGAGTAGACAAAATGTAACTTATTCTATCTGAATAATACTGACACCACTTGCTTAATGGCTAGAAATGAAGACATATGGTTGTGGAACAAAAGATTGTGTCATGTAAACTTTGACAACATGATAAAAATAAGCAGAAAAAGAAATGTAAGAGGCTTACCGACGATGACCAAGTCCAACAACATCATGTGTAAGAATTGTCAAAAAGGTAAGATGACAAGGTCTAGTTTCAAAAGCAAAACCCATACATCTGATGCCATTCTAGAATTAGTCCATACTGATTTATGTGGACCTATGAGGACAAAGAGTTATTATGGTGATAGATATTTTATTCTCTTTGTTGATGATCACTCTAGAATGATGACAGTCATGTTTCTAAAAGATAAATCTGAAGCATTTAAGATGTTTAAATGGTATAAGGCAATGGTTGAGAAACAAAGTGGTAAAGAATTAAAATGCTTACGATCAGATAGAGGAGGGGAATTTATTTCAGATGAATTCACTAAATTTTGTAATGAACATGGAATCAAAAGACAAGTCTCTACACCAAGAACACCACAGAAAAATGGAATTGTTGAAAGAAGGAACAGATCCATTGTTGATTATGCAAGGATGCTGATGATAGAGAAAGGGACCATCCAAATCTTCTGGAGAGAAGTTGTCAGTACTGATGTTTACACATTAAACAGAGTACAATTGAAGAAAGACACCAAAAAGACACATTATGAGCTTTGGTATGGATACACACCCAATGTAAGTTATTTCAAAAATTTTGGCAGTCAGTGTTATATCTTAAAAGATGATAGAAATGGAAAAATTTACTCCAAGAGTGGTGAAGGAATCTTTCTAGGGTATTCTACTAAGAGCAAGGCTTATAAATGTCTAAATAAGGCCTCTAACAAAATTGTTGAAAGTGCAAATGTAAAGATAGATGAATTTGCAAAGAAGAATGAAAAGGAAAGCACAAAAGAACCATAGGACTACAATAGGTTTGTATACAATGAAGAACCTGACACTCTACCCGACCAAAAATGTAGAGCTCCCGAGCAACATATCATTGCACCCGGGCATCAGGCTGCAAATACCGACGATTAGAATATTGCTCAAGATGATGCACAAAGTGATGGAGAATAGAATGAAGGACAAAATGATGATCAAGCTGAT
This sequence comes from Thuja plicata, assembly GCA_018584345.1. Classification (NCBI taxonomy): domain Eukaryota; kingdom Viridiplantae; phylum Streptophyta; class Pinopsida; order Cupressales; family Cupressaceae; genus Thuja; species Thuja plicata. The sequence goes on along the minus strand of MU225405.1, from coordinate 2,173,933 downwards.
ATAAAAAGAGCTGAACATGTACTTACAAGATATGTCAGAAAGAACCATCCACGGAACTAGATCATTGGAGACAAGAAGGCTGGTATGAGAACCAGAAGTAAGTCTCTAAATACAAGATATCTTATTTGTGATTATTGTGTGCTAAAAATGTGTCACACTTCTATGGATCATTCCATCCAATCATAATTGACGGTTGAGATTAATAGGCAGAAAGAAATGAGCAATGGTGGAGATTACATCTTGGTTGATCCATGCGCTCATTAAAAGCAAAAAGCCCACCACTTAGAAAGATGTGAAGAAAAAGGGATTTTGATTTAATTTTTATTTAATTTATTTCCTTTTTCATCAAATAAAGTGCTTTAAGTGGGGATTTTTATTTATTTAATTAAAAGAGGGGTTTTATTTTAATTAAATAAATTAGAAGAATTTTATTTAATTA
>MU225405.1:2144868-2172020 GCA_018584345.1 Thuja plicata | reverse complement strand
AAGTCCTCTAGCTATGCATCCTAGAGAGACTTATTAGACAAGGACACTCAACGAAAATCAATAACAGTCAGCACACAAAGAAAAGATCATGACATAGCTCAAGCATTAAGTGTTGTGTTTAAAAATTGAAATGTGTTAATTGATACTGAGTTCCGAGGATAAGGATCAAATGCTTGCAAGTAGGTAAGACCACATGACAAAACGGGGTAATTTCAAACTGATAAGTATTGAAAACACTCGATATCAGGGGTTGTATTGAAAAATACAGTTGGGGTGGTGTTGAAAAACACCATTTGTGAGATATCCTAAAGACTAACGCATCCAAGAGACCAAAGCTAACATAGTTATGCCCCCTAGACAAAGACAAAGACCAATTCTAGACCAAGGCAACAAGGACAAGCCATGATGGAGAAAGGCTAAGTGTCGCAGACACGCTCTAAGAAACAGGAGTGCAAAGGCCTCAAGTAGTGCCTGTTTCCAGGTTTTCACCACTTGGATTTTATTACAATTTTTTCTCTTTCATTTTTGTCATTTTTTTTCTTCTTTTTTTTAAAGACTTTTTATAAAAAAATTTGAATTTTTGCTACCAAGGCGCCTGTTTCTAGGTTTTCACCAAAGCACTTTTTCTTTTTTTTTGAATTTTTTGAATTTTTGAATTTTTTGTATTTTTGGAATATATAATTTTTTTGGAGATACATCAAAGTGCCTATTGCTAGGTTTTCACTAAGATGGTCATTTTTTCAGGACATTATCTGATTTTTAGAATTTTTTACAATATATCATTTTTGTATTTTTTCAGGATTAATAATTATGTACAAAGGATGCCCCTAGACAGAATGGGCATCATGGATAGAACTTCTTCAGGTGCAAGACATTGATAGGATCAGGGAGCTTCTCTCCCTTTTCTGTAGATAGTAAATAAGCACCTATCCCAAAATTTGTTGTAATGATGTAAGGTCCAAGCCAATTAGGTTCAAATTTTCCCTTTTGATCTCTATGCTATTGATTCTTAGGATTTTCACGTAGGACAAGATCTTCTACTTGGAATTCTCTAGGGCGAACCTTTTTTTTAAGGCTTTGGACATGCGCTTTTGATAAACCCTCATATGGTCAAATGATGCTTTAAATTTATCATCTAGAAGTTCTAACTCTTGAAGTCTCATGGCGCGGTAGTCTTCATCTGTAACTAGACCATAGAGGGAAACTCTAAGTGAAGGAATCTCAACCTCCAAAGGTAACACTGCTTCAACGCCATATGCAAGGGCAAAAGGAGTAGCCTCAGTAGGAGTACGAATACTCATTCTATTGGCCCACAAAGCCAGATTTATCTGTAAGTGCCAATCTCTACCATTCTTACAGACTGTTCTATGTAAGATTTTAAGAATGGTTTTGTTTGATGCTTCTGCTTGACCACTTCCTTGCGGGAAGTAAATGGAGGACCAATGTTGCTTAATCTTGAATTTCTTGCAGAGTTGTTTAAGGTCCTTATTTTTGAACCGGCCTCCCTTGTCAGTGATAATCTTGGAAGGCACTCCATATCGACAGATGATATGGTTCAGAATGAATAGAGAGACTATCTTGCCCGAGGCAACAAAAAGTGGGACAGCTTCTACCCATTTAGTAAAGTAATCAGTAGAAGTGATAATAAACTTGTGTCCACCTGATGAGTTGGGATGAATCTTCCCAACAAGATCAAAGGCCCATCATTGAAATGGCCAATGGGAAATAGAAGGAATAAGCTCCCTGCCTGGAGCATGTATCAGGTTACCATGTTTCTGACACTTTTCACATGACTTTGCAAAAGCTACTGCATCAATCTACATCGTAGGCCAATAGTACCCCACCCTAAGTAACCTTCGGGCCATGGCAAGACCATTGGAATGTCCTCCGTAGATGCCCTCATGAATTTCAACTAATGCTTGGTTGGATTCTTCCTTTTCTAAGCATTTAAGAAATGTTCCATCTAAACCCCTCCTATACAAATCACCAGCGATAAGGGAATGGCGAGAGTTTTTTTAGGTAAGGTTTCTACGTTCAAATTAGCTAAAGGTTTCAAGTATAATATCATCACGAAGGTATGAGTAAATGGCACCATAACGGGATGACTCATGACCAACAAGGGTATAAATGACATGTCTTTCTTGGGAGTCATAGATAGGGTGATGTAGCTCTTCCACCAGGAATTCAAGTCTGGATTCATGTTGCTCTAACTGAAGGAGTGAAGCAAGTGTAGCCATAGCATCAGCTACTTTGTTTTCTACTCCAGGGATTTGCTGAAATGTGACAAATGTGAAGTATCATTTCAAGGAATCAACCATTTTCTTGTAAGGTTCCATTTTCTCATGTTTTGTTTGATATTCATCATTAACTTGGTTGATTATCAACTATGAATCCCCATAGATGTGTAACTCTATGATTCTCTATTCTATGGCCATCCTAAGTCCATTTTTTAAAGCTTCATACTCAGCAATGTTGTTTGTACTTGGGAACAATAACTTGTAAGATTTAGGAATCATGTACCCATGAGGAGAAACAAACAATACACCAACTCCACAACTATTTTGCATAAAAGATCCATCAAAGAACATCTTCCATGTTCTTTCAGTCATATACATGAGGTGTTCATCTGGGAAGTCAACTTGAATAGGTGCATTATCTTGTATTGGGAAATTAGCCAATTGATCTGATATGGCTTGTCCTTTGATTGCTTTACGTTCAATGTACTCTATGTCAAAATCTGAAAGTATCACATTCATTTAGCAAGTCTACCTATGAGGGCAGCCTTAGTTAGCAATTATTTGAGTAGATCTAATTTTTCTATGAGGTGTATAGTGTGTGCAAGCATGTAATGTCACAAATTTTGGGAAACAAACACAACAGCAAGGCAATCTTTCTCAATGTTGGTGTAGTTAACCTCATATGAAACAAGAGTATGACTAATGTAGTATATTGCTCTTTCTTTCCCATTTTCATCAAGTTGAGCTAGCAATGCCCCCAAGGAAGATTATGTCACTGAAATGTATAAAATAAGTGGTTTCCCTAGGATATGAGGCATTAAAATAGGAGGATTTGCCAAGTATTTCTTTATTTGATCTATGCTCTTTTGACAATCCTCATTCCAAACACATTTGACTCCCTTATGTAATTTCTTGTTGAAGGGTTGAGCTCTATCCACCAATTGTGAAATAAATCTCCTTATAGATTGAAGACGTCCATGAAGACTCCTCATTTGACCAATTTTTTTAGGAGGTGGCATATCTATGATTGCTTGAACTTTTTCAGGGTCCACCTCTATTCCTTTTGCTAAAATAATGAATCCTAGTAGTTTTCCAGAGGTGACTCCAAATGCACACTTCTTAGGATTTAACCTTAGTTGAAATTGTTCCATACAATCTAGAATAACTTCTAAATCATCCAAGTGTCTATCTCTTTGTTTAGACTTGGCCAAGGTGTCATCCACACAATCTTCCATGTTTTTATGCATCATGTCATGAAAAATGGTTTTCATAGCTCGTTGATAGGTGGCTCCTACATTTTGTAATCCAAAAGGCATAACATTCCAATAATAGGTACCCCATGCACAAGTGAATGCAGTCTTTTCTTGACCTTCAAGAGCTATCTTAATCTGATTATATCTAGAAAAACCATCCATCAAGGAATAAATCTCATAACCTGCAGTCATATCCACTATCATATCTATATTGGGGAGTGGAAAGTCATCCTTTGGGCATGCTCTATTGAGGTCTCTAAAATTTGTACAAACTTGAATGGATTTATCATGTTTGGAAACTGGTACAATGTTTGATATCCATTCAGCATAGGCAATAGCTCTTATGAATTGTGCACCAAGGAGTTTCTCTAATTCTTCTTTGACTAGGAGAGCTATGTGAGGATGCATCTTTCTCAATATTTGTTTAACTAGTTTGACATTTGGAGCTATGGGCAAGTGATGCATAATAATATTAATGTCCAATCCTGGCATATCTGAATAAGTCCATGCAAAGTTGATTTTATTTTTATGTAAGAACTTAGTGTAAGCTTCTCTTTCTTGAGGTGACAAGGACTCAGCCAAGTGTACTATTTGCAGAGCTTCATCTATACCCAAATTAACTGCTTGTATTGGTTCAATAAGCACTAAAGATCTATCTTGAAAGTAGCTAGGGAGATGATCAAGTACCTCATCCATAGGTGCCTCAAAGAGGTTTTCACCCTTGGATACGTTATTTATTTTTAATTTTTTCAGTTCTGACACCGCCACACAGTGGTTTTTGATTTTCCACCATCAGAACTCCTATTCTTTTGATTTTCTTTTCTTTTTATCTTGTGACTAAGGTACTTGATGTATGGCTCTATCATACTAGTAGCTGGTTCAATGGTGGAAGAGACTACAGGCTCAATGGAATTTAGCTAACAGGCTATCTCATAATCATTTTGAAATGTTAAAAGCTTAGGTTCTTGATAGCGTTGGGACCAATCAATGAGGTCGGGATGAACAAGAGGTAAGTCAACAACTGGTTCAAGGTTATAAATGTGAATGATATTATCACTAGCGACCGAAGAGTCAAAGTCCATCAAGTATCCTTCTAAGCTACCCAAATTGAGATTCATCCTAACAAGTGAAGAATCATCCACTAAGGAAACACGTGGGTTCCAATCCTCTAATCCTATACGTGACTCATTGGCTACCTCGGTTTGAGAACTATAAGTGTGAATAATATCAATATCTATATCAATTATGGAAGACTCAGAGGAGTCCTATTCATACTCATGTGAACGTGTGTCTGAACTGCGACTAGGATGCTTACACCATGAAGGTTTTCGGAATCTTGATGTGGAAGGTTTCATTTCATCAAAGGTAACACCTTCTCTTTCCATTAAACAAGAAAGATTATTATGCTAGCATTCTCTATTAGGATCTTCAATATCTTATTAATTTTGTTCTAAAGTTGCAACTGATGCATGAGTGAACGGAATATTAGAATCTTCCCAAAGGAGATTAGTGGATGGGACCCAATCTTCACACATGTCTTTCTAATTTATCAAATTAGGAACATATTTTGGTTCATCATCACTATCTGACACCTCAAAGATAGGATTAGTGCGCTTGTTGTAATTCTCAAATCCTAGGCCAACCGGCTTCTTAGACTTGCATCCAAAAAGAGAATGATCAAGGGGTTCAGCTCTAGCATCCAAATTGTGATTAAGAGGGTCGTATCTGGGATAGCCCATCTATCTGAAAAAATCATACCCTCTTCTATAAGCCTTAGGAGAGGAAGAGAAGTTCTCATTGTGATTATATTTTTCTTCTCTATAGATCCAGTCTCTAACAAATGTCTCTTCTTTCTCATCTTGGATAGGCACTTAAGGACTCTGCAAACATGCCAAACAATATCATAGCTGAAGAAGAAGGTTTCTTTTCTTGTGAAGGCTTTCCATAAGACCGAGGTGAAACTGGTAATGTTGTAAGGGAGTTGAGTTGATACCCCCCCATACCAAGGTCTACACACTTGAGCTTGTCTTTTCATTCAACTAAGGTAGCATCAAAATCTTCTACTTCTCTATTGAGGGGAACATGAGCCCCTACTAAAATTGAATTAATAGATAAAGTGTTATCCCTAGGTATACAAATCTCTATGCCATTATAGGGGAACTTAACACATTGATGATAGGTAGATGGCACTACTTGCATGTCATGAATCCATGGTCTACCAAGTAAGATATTATACGCAAGAGGTCTAGCATCAACTATTTGAAATAAAATATCTTTCTGAATAGGGCCAATCCTAACGGGAAGGATGGCCAACCCCTTGGAACTTCTTTCTGCCTCATCATAGGCTTTGATGGTAATATTTTTTCTGGTATCTATGACTTTCTCAAAATAACCCAATTCTTTCAAAAGACTAAAAGAACAAATATTAAGCCCAGCACCCCCGTCTATTAACATGCACCTGACACGATTTCTATGGATCATGACCTCAATATGAAGGGCAAGATTTTGTGGGTGGCTCAAAGCTTTATCATCATCCTCTGAAAATGCAAGATAATAAGGGCTAGCAATGTGATTAACCATATTCTGGAATTGATTGACATATAAGTTGTTGGGGACATTTGTCATGCACAAAGCATCCTCAAGGACTTGCTTATGTCTTGAAGACAACTATAAAAGCTCAAAGATCAAAATCTGAGTTGGGGTTCTTTGCAATTGATCAACAAGACTATAACTCAATTTAGGATTAACAACTGGTTTCAAGGTGACAGGATTGGACGCCACTTTCTTAGGTTTACTGGATTGACTCGAATTGGGTCCTCTAATGACAATGAGACCTTGGCTTTGTGTAACAACATTAAGAGCTTGAGATGACACTCTAGAGTTGGGACCCCTTAGTACCACAACAGGTTCTTTATCAAAAATAGGAGGACAGTCTACATCTAGATAATAACCATAGGGATCTCTACCCCTCATCATATTGACATTTTATTCTACAAATTCAAGCATGTTGATGGTATTCTCTGCATCTATATAAGTATAATTGATCTCAGCCTTGTCATTCTTAACTTTAGAGGTTTCCCCCTTTTCATATTTGGGCGACGGCTCCTTGAATGCCTTATCATCGGCGTTGGTGTTTAATCCATCTATCGTACATTTTCCATTCTCAATGAGATCTTGAATGATATGTTGGAGTTTGTAGCAATGTTCAATGTCATGTCTAATACCATTGTGAAATATGCAAAAGGCCTTCTCATTCCACCAATGTGGCTTAACTTCAAGTATACGAAAATCTGCAGGATCTTGAGGATGTGCAAGATTGTTGGCAATAAGTTTCTTTAAAATATCCCTATATGACTCACCAAGTTTTGCAAATTGATGTCTTTCACTCTTAGGCTTATCTTGATATCTAGGCTTACTTTCTTGTTGATTGGATGTATTGAGCTTCATGGCTGGAACAACACTAGATAAGTGGAGAACATGTTGATCTTTAGGTTGGGAGGAATCCACAACTCCATCATTAACCACTTGTTTGTTCCTATTCCATTGTGAGTTCCTTCCCTTATCCTTGTTGGGTTTGTTATTGTTTTGACCATTGTTATTATTATTTCCATGTTTGGTCAAAATTACTTGTTCTCTTAAAACATCTTCAATCCTACATGCGGTTTAAAACATGTTGTCAAATGAATCAAAAACCATTTTCTTAACCTCATACCGCAGTTCAGGAACCAAATTACTAACAAGGATGTCAATCTTTTCATTATCAAGAATAGTTCTAGAATAACAAGAGCACTTTCGCCTCCACTTTTGCAAGAAAGTAACAAAGGATTCCCCTTGGTTCTACTTCAAGTTACATAAGTCCAAGAAGGTGATAGATCTTGACAGATTGTATGCAAAGTGTTGAACAAATCTTTTAACAAGCTCTTTGAAAGTCTTAACGGGGGGAGTTCTATTGGTGAACCATTCCATTTCTTGCCCCTTAAGACTTTTTGGGAATAACCTCATGAGATAAGAGTCATCTTGATGGAACTCAAAAATAGTGGTATAAAATTGGCGCACATGATCATGGGGATCTCCAATCCCATCATATTTGTTGTATTGAGGAATTTCAACCTTTCTATGGAACTCTTTCATGTCAACACTCTTATCAAAAGGATTAGGACAAATCAAGTCCAGTGAGAAAGAATTCTTAGGTGCCAACATATTTTCAATCGTTCTCTACATTTCTTTGATCACCTCATCCTGGGATGGACCTTGTTTCTTAATATTTGTATCCACATCAAAGTTGTAAGGGACCCTAGCACCCTTGTTGATTAGGCTCTCTAGAAACTTATCCTTGTTTTGCTCAAAATATTTCTCCACATACTGTTGAAAAAGTTGTTCTTGTTGCATTTTCATAAAGTCCTGGGAGGTATGAGAAAAGATAGAGCTACTACCCCCATATTGTGAACCATAATTAGTACGTTGTGAAGGTGGCCTTGAGTTCCTAGGAGGGGTTTGTCTCCTATAATGATCATGTCTTGAAACCCTTCTCCCTCTAGGACTAGGAGATCGTGATGGCGATCTTGAATGTCTCCTACTTCATGGATTCCTAGGAGGAGTGGATGGAGGAGAACTGTTTCCACCACTAACATGCATATTATTGAATGGATCGTTGAGTTGTCGAGCCAAGAGCCTATCTTGCGCTTCTTGAAAGGCTTTCTTTTCCATTTCTACCAAAGTATGTCTCTCCAACTCTAGGCATCTAATTTTTTCTTCCTTACGAGCTTGTTCATCTTGGAAAGCTTTCTTTTCATGCTCAATCCTCTTAATCCTTTCATTCATTTAACCTAAAGAGGTCTTGAGTGGTGAACTTGGTCTTGACTTTTGAAACAAGTTGTTGGTATAAGTTGTATTGACACGAGTGTCATAAAGTTCATCTCCTTGGTTCTCATGTTGGGATAACTCATCTTCATAAGCATGTCTCTTACCTCTCTCTCTCTCAGCCCTTTGGTGTGCATCTAGATATCTTGTTGAAATAAGGGGTGAGACTGGTCTACTGTTATGAGAGGAACCACTGAATGAAATGGCATCTCTACTCTTCACAAATATATCATCATAACATTTATCCATGGCTTCTCTTTCTCTCTGAGTCATTGTGTAACTCGTATCCATAGAAGAGTGAGAAGATGCCAAGGGGATACCCAACACAATAAGATGACTCTTGGAATCAAACCACACTTCCGAAGTATTCCTAGGTGATTTATCAAATATGGGTTCTTTTTCCTTATGTCTTTGGCGAGTTTGTACTAAGGGTGATTGGTTAAAGACCACTTGAGGTCATTTTCCTTGACTTACTTGATATCTTGTTGTAACTGGCATGAAAGAAAAGGTACTAGCCGATAAGATGACCCTAAGAAACGTTGGTACCAAAATAGGATAGTAAAGGCATTAACTTGTCCAAAAAGAGGTGATAAGATAGAAAATTACAAGAGACGTAAGTCAACACTGCCACAAAGGTGCCCAACAAATGGGTGAATACCCTAACACATATGGATCATGAGGATGATCTTACCCAAATTATATTGATTAAAATTGAATATATATGAAAGTGGTTAGACAAGAGACTACCAAAACTCTCCAAGTGTGTTATCAAAGAATCTAAAGGTTTATCTTTTCAACAAGGACGGTTTCTAGCTTACCAAGCTCCAAGCAATGTCACTTGTGAAATTGAAGATCATTAATCTAAGAGGTCAAAAATGCAAGAATCCAAAGCATAAACAAGCTTCCAATAGTGGGGTAAGTAATCCAATCCATCCTAGATCAACCAGGGAAAACTGGAAATGACAGGACAACAATCAAGCAAGCGGGCAAATGACAGCAAATAGCTCACTGGAAGACAGTTTTGCATGACAAAAAGCTTTCTCACGTGAGGATTAGTATAGGACCACGCAAAAAAATGCACAAATCCACATGAAGAAAGACCAAACTGGTGTGACAGGATAACAGTAAACTAATAGCAAGTTTGTAGAATATCGCGCGAGGATTCTCAGAGAGTTGCGTGAGAAAACGCAGCGAGCCGTGTGAGGAAACAGTTTTCTCGCGTGAGGGAAGGCAACAAAACTCAGTTTTGTTTTAGTTGACCAACTAGATGCATTAACAAATTTTATTATGAATCAGGCACGTAGAACAATAATTAGGGAGTTCAAGCAATCAATGTCTTCAAACAATGAGCAAGGGACAAAGCAACCTTGCACACAAACATAGATAGTGTCATAGTATTTCTACTCCATAAAGATTCTACTTGTGTATGTTCTCAAAATGTTTTCCAATCACGCACATAGTCCTAGAAAATAAAATTTGGTTGCACTATGGTTCTTAGTAATGGTTTGACTCTACAACTTTTGCAATCTCAAGTGGGTGAAATCCAATCCCGGCGCACTGAGGTTTTGACACAGTCCAAGAATTTAATCAATCAGGAGCTGCTGAGGGGATCCAAAAACCCATAAGAAACTACACCCGTGGAGATTTCTTCCACAAGGACATTTATATAGTAGTTGTTGCTACCACAGAGAAAATGGATATTACCGCTTGAGGTTCTGTCCACATGGTTTACCCAATAAAGGGAGTGTCCACTATGGTTTACCCTCTCTAACAAGGAAGACTCACAATATGAACCACATGGGGACTTAGCTCGAATTCAAGGGTTCCAAGTTTCTGATTCTCCCAAAAGGGAAAAAAGCATAATCCTCTAGCCTCTTCACCTCACCAAAACATAGGAAATAGATTAATTGACCCACTAATTTGAAATCACCTCACCCAAGGTAAATCAACAACAATGACCACCAATCTCAAGAGAGAAAGTACCAATCAAAGTTAAAGACTAAACCAAGTAAGATAATAACAAATCCTTCCCTACCTACAAGGGGATCTATCGTTAAGAAGAGCTTCACATCCAAGAAAAGCGAATGAAGCCCACTCTCTCAAGATCACCATAAATAGTGTTCATAGGGCCTAATTACTATGTGAAACATATATGCAAGAAAGCAAATCTAGGTTCAAAATTTATAGCACCAATTGGAAATGTGGTCTATGAAAGCAAGAAACACTCAAGCTAAACACATGAGAGGTTCATTTTTATTTCCAAAATCCAAATGTTCTAGAGATGCAACAAAATACCTCAATTCCAAAGCAACGTGAACATTTTGTTGTTTATCCACACAAGTCCAAATCAGCAACAACAACATCAACAGCAATAGCAAATCAGAAACCACCAGAAATAGTAAACATTAGTGGTTAGAGATCAAAGATATAAAATATAGCAATAAAAATTAGATCTCTAGTGTGAAATCTCACGCAAAGATTCTCAGAGTGTCACGCAAAGATTCACAGATAGCCACGAGAAGATTCACAGAATCTCACGTGAAGAAACGTACATACAACAAAAAATTGTAGAAAATAGTAAATAATGTCAGATCTGTGACTGGTGTCAAATGTCACGTGAAATTTTGCACAGAGCCGCATGAAGAAACACAGCAAGCGGCATGAAGAAATGCACAGATTAGAAAAAACTCGCCTGCAGACCTGCAAAATATCACATAAAAATTCCCTGCAGAAGCACGAAAAACATAGAAATACAAAAATAAATTATGAAAAAATAAATATAGTGACAGAAAATGAATCTTCTGCCCCACGGTACAATTATGAGCCCAAAACTGTCAATGCTGCACTAGATAATGATGAATGGATAAGTGTTATAAATGAGGAGATTGAGCAGATAGAGAAAACCAAGACGTGGACACTTGTACCAAGACCAGATGACAAAAATGTCATCGGTACAAAATGGATATTCAGGCATAAACTGAATGAAAATGGAGAAGTCACCAGAAATAAAGAAAGACTAGTATGCAAGGGGTATGCACAAGAAGAAGGAATTGACTATGGAGAGACCTTTACACCCGTTGCTAGGCTAGAAGGAGTAAGAATATTACTTGCTTATGCTGCATATAAAGGATTCAAGGTATATCAAATGGATGTCAAGTCTGCATTCCTAAATGGAATACTTGAGGAAGAGGTATACATTGAACAACCAGAAGGGTTTGTTGATCCAAACAAGAGGGACATGGTATGTAGACTACACAAAGCCCTGTATGGATTGAAACAAGCACCTTGAGCTTGGTATGAAAGACTTCATTCCTATCTTATAAGCATTGGATTTGTAAGAACTAGTGAAAACAATAATCTTTATTTGAAGGAAGATACTGGTGCTAACATTTTGATTGCTGAGATATTTGTTGATGACATCATATTTGGAGGCAATGATATGCTATGCAAATCATTTACAAATGAAATGAGAAAAGAGTTTGATATGTCTATGTTTGGAGAGATCAAGTTCTTTCTTGGTCTACAGATCATGCAACAAGATGAAGGTATTTTCATTACACAATCCAAATACATCAAGGAAGTACTAAAAATATTCGAGATGGAAGAGTCCAAAGTAGTTGGAACATCGATGGAAACTGGATGTAAGCTAACAAAGGAAGATAAGTTATCAGAGGTAAATCAAACTTTGTATAGGTCAATGATTGGAAAACTCATGTATGTTGTACATACTAGACCAGATATTGCACATGTAGTAGGAATAGTTGCTAGATTTTCTGCTAATCCCACGGAATCACATATGATTGCTATGAAAAGAATTCTAAGATATCTAAAGAATACCAAGGAATATGGCTTATGGTATAGAAGAGAAGGAAAATTTGAACTTAAGGTATTTATCGACACTGATTGGGTTGGAAATATTGATGACTGGAAGAGCACAACTGGAGGAGCATTCTTTATGGGTGACAGACTTGTCACATGGATCAATAAGAAGCAAGGATGCATCTCTCAGTCTACTGTAGAAACAGAGTAAGTTGTTGTTATTGCAAACTACTCAAATATTGCATGGATCAAATAGTTACTGGAAGATATGCATATGAAAATTCTTGAACCAGTAATTATCTATTGTGATAATACAAGTGCAATAAACATTTCAAAGAATCCAGTCATGCATGCTAAAACAAAGCATATTTCCATCAAGTATCATTATTTAAGAGAACAAGTTCAAGCAAAAGAGGTGATACTTGAGTATTTGAAATCAAAGGAACAATTGGCCAATATCTTCACGAAGCCACTGCCCAAGGATGCATTTGAATACTTGGGAAAGAGACTAGGGGTCAGACCCTTGTCTACTGGTCAATAAGATGAATAGAAGGATACATCAGCCTACATATTATCATAATATCATTCATGTTGATGCAAGAAGAGAGATGGAATTCAAAGATACATCTATACACAATAAGGTATTTATCTACTCCAAGAACCAGAGTTCTTACCAATGGATTGGGAAATTCAAGGAATATATTATGGATAGAAAGGATCCGTTTGGCAAAGATGTTTGTTTGGTATTGTTGTCAAAGGGAGAGAGATATCTCATTATCATACTGATAAAAGGAAATATTATATCCATTATCAACTCAGGGAGAGATCATATCCATCAAAGTATCCAAAGGGAGAGATGTAACAAGAAACGGAGAGTACACACAAAGAGAGAATTGCTGACAAGAGACATCACACGAAAGGAGAACAGTCAAAGGGAGAGAGTTTGACACAGAAGGAGAACACATCACATCAGAGAAAGAAAGATTCTACATCTATACAGTGAAGGGATTGAAGACAGACAGAAAGCTGCAAGAATCAAATCAAAGCTATTTGAGCTTACCGAAAGCCAGACATTTGTAATAGTTATATTAGGAAAGCTTGATGAAACTATATATTTCATATTGTATTAGTAATAGTATAGTATGATAATGTAGTATGTTTCCATCAATGCAAAAGGGAGAGATTGATGACATGTAACTGATTGAATGATTGAAGATGTTAAGTTGATGATCATGCAAGACATTAAATCAGTTAATGTATTGTATTGTCATTGATGTCGACTTGATATAATTTGTATGGTCATGGAAATACTGCCAAAGACTTCAAAGAACCAATGAATCAAAGGCTATGCTATCAGTAATGCATATAAGTAAAGTATTCACAAAGTGACTGTATACACTGACAGAGTGCACACCGACAGATAGAGTAAAAGAGAAAATGCACAACATTACCGACGAGCAAAGTCACAGTGTTACCCGATGAGAAAAACACAGAGTAACCCACCGGACAGAATTACAGTGTTTCCTGACGAAAAATACAAGGATGAAGATCCTTATGACAACTGAAGTCACACCGATAGAACAGTCAGTTATCACCGATGACTAACTAAAGTGTTGACCGACAGAACAGAGCGTTCAGAAAATGACAAAATGCTTAGTTGTCAAGAAGCTAAAGATAGACTTAACTGATACTTATCATTGTTTTAATCATCTAGATAAACTCAGAGATAAGTAATTGATTTAAAGTTGATTTGTCCAGTTGGCAAGAAGATCTCTTTGAGATAAAATAGGAGTTTACTTTAAATCTATTTGGCGAGAATTATGGATCACGCCAAGGATCAAGAAAGCCAAGAAAAGGTAAATCATGTCTATAAAGATACAAACCCAATTCATTAAGAAATGTGTGGGGTGAACAAGAGAAGAGGAAATACGCTAAAGAAAATCTGAAGAAGAAGAAAGTCTTCATTCAGTCCTAATCAATCAAGCTAAGGAAAGGGCTAGATTCTGCAGACACCGAAAAACAATGAGACAGCACCACAGAGTAGAACAGTGTGGAGAAAAGGTATAGAATTGATTATATTCATCAGATAGGTAATGCACTTACAATAGATCTGAAAAATCTGCAATTCAGGTTGTATGTGTGAACAGATCATTAATGTTTTAGTTTAACCATTGAAGCATCAAGTCTCTTAATCGAGCAGGACTTAAAAGTCTTCTACATTTGAGATACATCCCAAGGAGTATCAAAAAGTTTGATCATATAAAGTAGCATTAGATATGCCCGATACCTATTGATAGGCCAAGTGAGTGTTTGATCAAGGATGGTAGCATTAGATGCCAGATACTAGGGAACAAACTATCTTTTAAATCCTCTAACAAGGTCACACCTAACAGTGTGTTTGTAACCTTTAACAAGGTTGGCTCCTAACAAATGTCACTTCAAAAGAGTGAAAATTTGGGGTACCGATCCCAGTGGCTTTTCCCCTAACAGGTTTTCCACATTTAAAATCCATTTGTTATGTGTTAATGTTTCATTACTTTACTGTTTTACATTTCACATATGCAATTCTGGATTTATCGGTATACTCTACATATTTACTGTGTTTCGGTAAATAGTTGACTACTTATCAGTAAACATACAGAAGAAGGTTTTACAAAGAAATCCGACAAGTAGAAAATTGATATAAGTATTTCAAGGCATTCATCTTGTAGGATAGAATATAACTAGAGGCATAATTTGTGGTTATAAGTTTTAAGGGTTGATTTAAGGATTAATTTTTGAGGCCACTGATTCACCCCCCCCTTAGTTATTACTAAAAAGAGTATCAATGGTTTTAAGAGATACAGAGGGGAATGTGTTGTTGACTGTCACAGCAGATGAAATTAGAAAGGTGTTCAGTTTAAGTGACCTCTCAGTTCAAATGGATGATATTGATTTTGACCATTTCAAAGAGATATACCAGACTCAAAAGGAGTACTACAGGAATGAGGCTTTGAAAGGATATTTTAATAAGATAGGGGGTCTGATTATGGTAGGCCCAAATACACCAGAGCCTTTTAAACTAGACTATTTTAATAGCAAGGCTAGAGGAATGTATAGTGCCTTGTGCCATGTGTTAGGAGAATATGAAGAAGCAACAATTCTTGTCCACTTTATGCTTATGGTTGTTCAGATTTTGCATCCCCACATGTCAGTTGTTTTTTATTATGCTTCCTACATTGTTGAGTCAATACATCAGGGTCTGATAGGAATTAAGGATAAAAAGATACTCAAGCCAATGGGATGGTATTCCTTGATGATGCACATGATTTTGTTTCATAATGATGATTTCTTTAAAGAAGAAATGGACCTTACCAAGTTTCAAGAAGATGAGGATATGCATATTCAGTTATGGAGTGTTGATTTGTCTTGGGACAGAAAGGAGGCCAATTACATAAATTTTGACAGATCTTTTGTTGCTAGGCTTAAATCATTATTATGTAAGGAAAACCCAAGAATTAGTAAAAATATGATCATACTCTTGAGGCCATTGGAGTATGCTCCAGATTTGAAAATTGTTCACAATTGGGGTGATCAGGGTTTATGGTTTTAGGGGAACCCCAAATGTTCTTCCTTACAGAGTGCTACTAAATATGGGTCTAGTAGAGATTCTCAGGCAGCTGGGTGGATTATAAGAAGAATCCTTAACAGGAAAAATGAAGTGAAGCATTTTCCCTACCCTCACAATAGCCCATCACTTTATCATTACAAAGGGGGGATGGACCCAATTTGATAAATACCTAGAGCCATACCATTTAGGAACATTCGTGGAAAGGTGTGCAAATAATGAGGGTTTCATCATTAACATGTTCGGGAAGAGGACCAAGTGCCTGGCACTGGATCTGGTTGAACAAGAGATCAAGAGAGAGAAATGGTTAGTATATAAACAATATTTTGATTTCATTCATAATTTTGATAGATCTTATGATCCTCTGAAGGTATTTTCACCCTGGGAAAACAAAATAGAATCTCTGATGAGTATGTTTGAGGACATAATGCATACTCTAGATCAGAAGAAATAGAAATTAATGGAAGTCGAGCCAGAGAAGGCCAAATCTATTCTGAGCAGGATGTCTCAAGGAAGGGTTGTCCCACCAAGAAGGTATCGGGTATACCAGAGAAGGGGTTACAGCACTATTTTTCCACAACATGAGAAAACATCTGAACAAAAGGGGAAACAACCAATGGATGCCAGTGCCAAAACTTTACCATCCCCAAAGAGGCAGAGGGTAGAAGGAAAACAACAACAATAGGGAGATATCTATTCCCCTTCTCATTCTCCCCTGCATATGGATGACCAAAGTATTGCTGAGCAATTGGTCAAAATGGGAGATAATGGACATATCTTTGTCACAGCCTAGGATCTACAAGAGGGAGTGCCAGAGGCACCCAAGCATGCAACTCTAGATCTTATAGTGGCATAATTTACAAGGAAAGAGCTGGACCCTGTAACCAAACAAGTTAGTGAGGAATTCTTATCTGATGACAATTATGTTAAGGCTAGAGCTTTCATCCAATTCCTGTGGAGAGTCCACATTGATGAATTCAAGGAAAAGTGTCAAAAGCTTCAAGAAGCTCAACCTAACAAGAGCAAGGAAGATATTGAAAAGGAAGTGAAACAAGAAATGATGACCAAGTTTGACAAAATAAGCCCTGAGGAGGGTAGGGAGTTAGTAAAGAAAAAGGGAGTTCTCATATTGCCTCAATGGGATTTGGTTGATGCCATTGTATTTGATGCTATGAGGAAGGAAGCAAAACCATTGCACACTAGTGGGACATCAATTGGTGCCCAATTTAGTGAAGATCATGAAGCACTGGCAATATGGTCCTTAAAAAGGAAAGATAAAAGCAGGATTAATGGGGATGATCAGGATGAGAATATAGGTAGCCTCATAGTGAAATGATTTTCAGAGACCTCAGGGGTAGAAGCAGCTAACCTCACTATGCAGACAACAAAATTAATCTTGAACGTAGCTGAGAGGAAAGAAGAGGCATTCAAAATCCTGACAGAAAAATATGAAATTGTCATGAAGGCTTACAATGATGAGAAGATCAAGTCTATTGAGAAGGACAATAGAATTGCTTTCCTTGAGGGAAGACAAACAGTGCAATTTGTGCCTCAGAGGAGGATTACACAAGACCCCCACTAGCCATCCTCATCAAGTCCTTTTATAACTTATCCTCCTTCCCCTGCACCATCAAACCCAACCACACTAGAGGAGTTAGAGAAATAAAAAGCCAAACTGATTGCTAAAAGAACAGAGCTGGAGAAGCAAAAGAAAGAATGGGTTGAATAGTCTACAAATTTCAGAGAAGCAGAGGCATGGGTGAAGCAAAAATATGCAAATAAAATACATAATACCCTCATGCATTGTACCCATGAATTAGTTCCAACTGCAATTTATTCACAAGGGGAGAAAATTGTCAGCATGTTGAATGAATACAATGCAGATAAAGACAATTTGGACCAATTGGTAAATAGATGGAAAGGAAAGGGAGGAGAATTGAAGTTATTCCACACCACTTGCAAGAGGGAAAACAATATTGACATTATTTTAACTAGCACTCATAAATGTGTAAAATTCCTCATGGACATGGACATAAGAAGGAGCATTGTCATAAGAAAGGTAATGGCCCTAAAAAAAGAATATTCAAAGGACCGATATGAGATGTTCCCAAATCTTTTTAAGAAAAATGGAGATATTAAAGATGAAGCAGTGTGGCATCGATAGATGAATGAAGCATTGGCAGTTAGAACCAATAGCATAATTACCCTAGAGAGTACACTACTTTTTATCCAAATAGTTGAGATAGTAGGCAAGGCCAGAGCATTTTTTGGATTTTGGTCATATGAGATTGAGAAGGCAAATGCCACTTGGAGGGAGATTAACAGCAGAAAGGATGAGGTCCTTAACTTCAACTGGCCGAGTGAGGATGTGTACACTTCTTGGAAGGACAAGTACACAATAGTTGATCCAGGAGGAGGTGATGACATGCAGGTGGATGATGAGGCCTAACAGATTGGATGATGTAGGTAAAATGAAGATCCTACATCACCAATATCAAGCACAACAGACTCCAGATGGCTCATGTCTAACAACTCTGAAGTAGTTGCAAGTACCAGGCAGCCAAGAGACAAAATTTATCAAATATCTATTGTAACAAGAGTGGTTATCACTCTATCATCTATTTTGTCTTTTTAATGAGTCATTGATTTTGTCCTTGTTCAATGATCTGAAGCTTGTTGCAATCATGTTCTATAAAAGGATTCCCAAGATCATTAAAAAGGGTTGGAAAATTTGTATTGTAAAACATTTGAAAAGTTTTCAGTCAAAAGGGGAAAGATAGTATAATTTGTACTAGATAGTGTAAGAAGTTGAAAATAAAGTTGAGAGATCTTTTACAGGTTATTGGAGAGGTTATCTTTGAGTACTTTTTGTATACTGAAAGAAGATTTTCTGAATTTAATACAAAGATCCAGATTCCAATCTCTCATGTGTTATGTGTCATATGAGTTATGAATTTTATGATTCATTAGCATAGTTTCTCTGTGTTTATGTACTTATTTGAGAGTTCTGATCTAGGATCATATTAAATTAGGCTCTGATTTATGCATAGATTCATCTGACACATGCTAGGATTCTATTAGTAGTAGGAGTTTTGGGATAGTTGTATTATGATTTGAAATCTTTGATGAACATTAATTTCAGTATACTATATATGAGTCAGAATATAGCCCAATGGATAAAGCATTGATCTGAAGCTGATAAGTTTTGTTTTATTGCATATCTAGTTACATATTGGATGTGTTTCCTATAAGCAAACATTTAAAATCCATTAAGTCTACATTTGTGTAAGTTTGTTACAATTTCTATCTCATGCTCCATTTTATGGTTGATGTTCAATGGGTATTTGGCCAATTATCTAGTATCTCCTGGTTATGTTGAGTCATTGTGAGATTACTGCTTGATAGTACCAGATTATATATATCAATAGGTATTACAGGGTATCCCCCCTTGGTGTAGCAGGACCTAAAGAGTAGAAGTAGTAAGAGAGTGCATGTTAGTTGGCATGAACAAATATTTGGAGGTGGCTCCTCTATAGAACAATCATAAAAGGAAGAGGTTATTGTTGTTTTCATCACAACATAAAAAGAAACCAGCAGGTCCCTCACAGAAGATCTTCCTTGCATTGTGAACACCTTCTCATAATGTCAAACACAAGCTTGAAGAATGGACCAGGAAGTTCAGAAAGAACCTCATGACCTTCCCTAATATTTTTGATCCCAATAGACGTATGACAAGCTCTAAGAGCTTGAAAAAATCTTTGGAGGCTTGGTCTCCAAAATCAATCCAGTAAAGGCGAGCCTTCATTTGAGCTCCCCTTTCTACTTAGCTATCTACAACTTATTTCTGGTAACAAAGATTAGCTAGCCAAAGTTGTATTTCCATGTCAAATGGATTCATGGACAAGGCTGCGGAAGCAACATAGAGATCTTTAGCGGTTGTGTCGTATGAACTTTGGTGTTACATGGAAATTTGTCTTCCATAAATGTGAAGAAACCTTTCCGTATGGGTGATGGCATTATTCCACCATTGAATCCAGTATGATAGATTGTGGGGCTTGGGCACCAAATTCTAGACATGCAAGATATGTGTCATTGTGGGATCATGAGTAAGAAGAGACATGTTGAGAAAAAATTATTTTTTAAAAAGATGCCTCTTAGTTGTCTGCCACTCAATACTAAAGAGGATGGGATAGTAGTCTGACAAGGTAACATCAATCAAAGGAATCATAGGTAATTCTCAATCTTTAGAAAAAAGAGAAAAAAATATTCAGACGTAATTATGGCATGATCTAACCTCTTAAAAATCTTGTCAGAACCAACTCTGAAATTGGACCAAGTATGCCAAACCCCACCAGGATGATGGTGGTTGGTATTTGGATTAAAAAGGCCCAATTTATTATGCATGTATTACCAAGCCTCTCATTCTCTAGTTGTCCATTTGAATGGAAAAACCTCATCTTTGTCATAAGCTAGCTCAACCATATTGAAGTCCCCACATATGACCCACGTGGCTGGTGGCAGATGATCTATCATCCAATGCCACAGATGTGATCTTTCAACAACATCATCGAGAGCATAAACATTAACTATGCCAAAAGAATGATTATTAAAGGACAATAATAACCAGATTATTCTCTGCATGGGATCAGGATCATGTGAAATAACTGAAGAAAATAAATGACGAGGTATAAGAGTAACTACACCACCTTGACTAGCTTCATGTTGTGAAGAAAACACAACAACATCTAGCCAAATAACACGGAAAGCATAATTGAGCATGAAGCCATAAATTTTAACTTCCTATAGGTAGAGTACATCAAGGTTACCTATCATGTGTCTATCATCTCGAACAAAATACTTTCTGGGGAGGTTAGTGAGATATTGAACATTCCAGGAGATAAAATTCATGATAATAACTCTTGCATTTCATCCTCATCCCCAAGAGAGGAGAAGTTATTATGCAAGAAGGTTGAATTGGTTTTGAAGCTAGGTGGAGAATCTCCTCCAAAGATGACTCTTCGCTTCTTTGTGCTGCTATCCAAAATCTCAGCATGTCTAGAAGGGTTGCGAGAGTGTTGTAAAGATTAAGACACTATCACGGAAGCTATCTGCGGGGTGAAGACCCAAGCAGGCCGAGAAACACTCACAGATGCCTTTGTCCCCTACAGGGTAGGGTTTGAAACAGGATCTGCTGAAACCGCATCTGTCGGGGCCACCGTAGTGACTTTAGTAGATAGTTGAGTCATAGAAGCTTAATCTCTCTTGGGGGCCAGAGCATTTTTTCCTTTTCCCACTACAGTGGTCCATTCTTCTTTGTTCGCCGCCTCCGTAGGCTTAGAAGGAATATCCTTAGGAGGGGTTTTCGTGTAAGGCAGGGCTAATGGGCAGTCCTTGATCTTGTGCTAGGTTGATTAACACTTATAAAAGAAGTTAGGAAGGTTTCGGTAAAGCACCTTCTGGGTAAAGGTGTGAGCTCCAAATTGAATATCAATTATTTCTTTAAGGTCTCGTGAAAGGTTGACCTCAAGACAAACCCTTTTCTGAGGGAGAGCATTAAAAAAATGATCATGCTCCATGCATATCACCTTGCCAAGAGTTTGTGCAATGGTCTGCATGAAAGGCCAGCATGGCAAAGGAAGACCCAAAAATTCAACCCACACTGGGACCTTGAGCTTTTTGTCATCTGAGACCGCAAAGTCTCGAGACCAACGCTAGAAAATCAATAGAGAAGACCTAACAGTCTAGGGCCCGTGATTGAAAACTACATCGTCCTGGGTAGGGTTTGAGAAATGAAACAAAAAATCCCTTGGTAAGGCTTTGAACGCCATAAAGTTGAACTCCATGAGGGGTCCAAGATTTGACAATCTAGTCTTTCAGCCTGCTTTCAGGTGGAGTTCTACCCACCAAATATCCTATTAAAGTATGCTTGTCAAGACAATCACATGCGTTATCAAATTCTTGAATATTAAGCAAAAAAATTAGAGGAGGGTATACCTCGTGAAACACTTTTGAAACAAACTTGTGAGGGCATTTGTTCAAAGGAGACGTCATGTCATATGTCGCAGCAACTCCAGCAGAAGCATCAATTGTTGGGCCAAAGTTGGCCGGAGCCATTACAAACCCCAAAAAATCCCACGATAAATGCGGTATGGAAACACATAGAGAGCGCTCAGACAAAAATTTAGTAACACTCAAAACCCTAGCATTCTTAGAGATCTCCCTTCCTAGGAATCTTGATCAACCAATGACTTACTTAAACTATTTTGATTTTTCTATTTTTGCTTCATTTTGTAATCAACTCATTTTTAAAGAATCATTTTTTTAAAAATGAACATAAGTTATATTTATATTATAAATTTTAAAAACAAACATGAAAATTTGATATTACTTAAAAAGACTATAAAACCTCTTACATCAATATAGCATAAAATACTCACCTCCACCAAAACAAAAATGAAGCCACTATATATAGCTAATTTTATTTTTAAATTAAGCAATAATTTTATTTTTTAAATTAAACAAAAATTAATTTTAATTTTCAATAAAAATCAGAAGAAAAATAAACTAATTTCATTAGGGCTTTAAAAGCACCAACAAATGTTGTTTTAGTTGGAGATGTTTCTTTTTCTCTTGGTCTGGTATCCTGATTTAAACATTTAATATTCATCGCTAAAACCTTCCATATAATTTGTTCCACCTTTTCTATTGGGAAGGAGATATGTTCCATATTTTCCATTGGGAAGGAGATATGCAAAGAAACTGCTTGAAGAATAGCTTGTGTGTTGTTGCAACAACCATTAATGATGGGTTTGACATCTACAAGATTAAAAGGGTTGATTATATCAGTGGATATATTTATGACTCCATTCTTAAAATTTCATTTCTAAATGTGTTTTTTATGCCAAAAACAGTTCTTGATCATGTTATTCATTTTTGTCCTAATCCAAATAAAATACTAAAAACTAAATCTAAATCTAAATACAATACTAAATCTAAATCTAACACTAAATACTACATTTAAATCTAAATGTAAATACAACATTTAAATCTAAATTGAAAAAGAACATTTCAATATATATCTAAAAACAACATTTGAATATATATTTAAATATAAATACAAAATTAAATCTAACTTTAAATCTAAATTAAATATTTCAAAAGTGAATCAAAAAAAAAAAAATTTAAACTAAATCTACAATATAAAATCCAAAAATAAATGGCTCACTTTGAAATGTGGTTGCTCTTGAAATCTCCTTCAAATCTCTCTCTCCTGCTTCAAATCTCTTTGTTGCTCCTCTTTGCAAAACAAAAAATGAAATAGGCAGAGGGCTCTTTTATAATCTCAAAGTGTCTCTTCATCTTCTCAAAATTGTGGCTCTTTGCATTACTCTATGATTGTTTGCATTCAAATGTGACTCTTTGCATTCCTCTATTAAAAACAATTCCAAAAAAACAAATTTGAAAAAGCAAATCCGAAAATGTCATTTGGAATTCTTTATTATCTTAATTTGGCTTTTTGATTTTCTTTAATGTCAAATTTGGCATTAATTATTTTAATTCCTCTTTTTTATTTTTAAATCATGCGTAACTGACAACAAATCTTTTTTTGTTTACACGACATATTCTCAGAATATGTGTGTTGGTATCTGGCTTGTGCTACGACTATATAGATGCCTCTCGGCGTAATTAAGCTATTCTTATAGAGCCCTCATGTAAGTTTTTATCCTTGCCCATTTTTAAAAAAGATAATCGTAACCTACGTATTCCTTATCTCTTGCCATTTTTTATTAATTGGAAAGAAGCAATTTCTGCTAAGTTTGTGATATTTCAATGTTTTGTTTTAAAACTAAAGCTAATATTCTTTCTTATAAAGCCCACATAAGATTGCTTAATCTGGTCTTATCCTCCCTCACGTGAAAGCATCTTTATCCATTTTCTAAGTTTTAAAACTAAAAATCTTTACCTTCCTACGTAGACTTCATTCCTTGTTAGATTTACTTAAATATTACTTCCTTTCAAATGAAAGCATCTCTCTCTCTCTCTCTCTCTCTCTCTCTCTCTCTCTCTCTCTCTCTCTCTCTCTCCATTTTTTTTATTTTATCTTAAATGAGATGATATCTTAAGATTTATTTATTTTTAATAACAGTATTCATAAAATTGATTAAAATAATTAATATTTAATTGATAAATAATATTATATATATTTTTATCAATAAAGGGTTGAAGCCAAAATTATATTAACATTATTATATAAAATACATATAATAAACATTAATATTAACCTAAAAATTTCTTCATCACAAACCCAGTGCAAAGTAAAGCTATTTATAACTAGATATCATGTCCTCTCCTACATAGGGGAGAAATTTTCAAAAAATTCAATAACATATAGTCTATAAAATACCACAAAGAAAGCCTTCAAAGCAACCTACAACCTACCAAAAATCAAACCCTTATAAAACTGATACTTATTTATTAAGAAAATCAAAGCATCATTCGCCTTATCTGACAACAGTCGATTCCCAAAGAAGGGGAGTTAATTCTTCTTCTTGGAGCGCAAGACTCTCCCAGGCATAGGGTTCTTCCTCTTGGAGTGCAGAGGCCTTCCAAATCCATCAACTTCCTGATTCTTGACTCTTCTTTTCCACGACTTCCTCAAACCACAAGAGCACATGAATCCCACATGTGAAACTTCTGTTATGTCTGCCTTCCTAAGACTACTATCAACAAAAAAGCATTCAACACACCGGTGATACCCCACCTAATTTTCTTCTTCAATAGGGACATATCATTCACTTAGCATGTATGATCTCAATCATTCTGGGCCAGTCGCCACCTTTATCCCAAACCACATTTATAAGAAATTAATATTTCTCAAGATTATTGGACAACAAGCATCAAAAGATTTTCAATCTCTCATTGTCAAAATAGGTCTCTTGGTGATTTCTTCTTCAAGACCAACCTTGTCAAAGTCAACCAGATATGGGATTTGTAAATTGTCATCCACATTTCTTACCATTCTATCCAAATCTCCCAGAAGATTTTTCTTGAAAATCTCTCTGCATAGTGAAGTTGCTTCAATTTTGGACAAACCCATCACAAAAAGAACTTAGAGAAATGTTGCAAGGATATCACTACATTTACCCTGTAAGAATGCTTTATTTCTATAAATTCCATCCCAAAGATGATTTGAACTGCTCTAAATGCAAGAACATCTACTACATTAAGCACTCGACTCCATCTTTCTAGGAGAATTTATCCCAAAAAGGTCATTTGTCTGATTTTATTAACAAGCTTAAGGCAAATGGAAGACTGTGAAAATGCTATGTTGGCTTTGGGAGAATAATTGTCCTTATAAAAAACAATAATTTTAGAGTGACTAATAAAGTCTTCTTTAAGTGAAGTTGAGATCAAAATAAAAGCAAGAAAATAAAATCCAACTGGCCCCACATGTGCTATCGGACAAGGACAACTCACAACTTTGGAAAATATTTTCCAAAAGATATCAATCAATTCAAAAAAAAATATTAAAAAAATGATGCTTTGTTGGAAATACAATAATGGGAAAGCAAGATACTAAGAGTGGGGGGTGTGAATCAGATCTTCAAAATTAAACACTTAAAACAAACTGATCCACATTCATACATATATGAATCTAATGTAATCTCATATAGCATCCACACAATGAAATAAATAACACATAACACAATAACTTGGTAACCCAAAAACCCAAATAGGTAAAAATGGGGTGGGGATGACACCCACAAAATTCTCCACTACTGCAGTAATAAAGTGTACCTGTTAAGGTTACAAATGTTGATTACAAAATGTAATCTACCCTGTTAAAGGTCTGCCTGGCTAAGAGCTTAAGATCATTACAATCTACACTGTTAAAGGATTTCAACTTACAATAAAGTAAGCACTCTGTTAAGAGATAAGAAAGGTCTGCTAGAACCACTCTGTTAAGAGATTTTCACCTGATACAATGATTAGAATGTCTCAAGTATTGATCCTTTGTTATGCACTCTGATGTTGATGACAGATCTCCTCTTTCCACTACCTTCTATGATCTCATAATATGATATAACTTTACTCTGTTGTTCACTGTGTTGTCACTCTACTTGATCTCTGCTTCTTAACAAAATAACCCTCTGTGCATTCTACTTCTGGAATGCAGTCACCACACACCATACACACTCTCAAAATAGGGTTTAGAAGCAATCTAATATACTTGTTCAAATCTGATAGCGAGATCTAGATCAACGATCAAGATCTTATATCCATACCTTGATGGTAAAAAAATTAATGCTTACAATAGGTCATGCATAGGATAAAACAATTAAATGCATAACTAACTTCGTAGAAGAATATTAAATGCATACATAAGTCAGCCCAAAAAGCTTATACAAGTCGGCCAGATCACTTATCCTCGAATTTTGTATCATTCTAGACATGTATATAAAAATTGTCCTGCTCAGCACTTGACTATATATCCCTCGGCACTTAACATCCCTATATACTTCTTGGCTCGGCAATGTAACTCAGCTCAGAAATGTAACTAGGTAAACTGAAAACTACTCGGTAATGTTGCTCGGCCTTGCATAGTTTTAGCTCGGCCATAGTGATATCCAACTAAAACTGCCTAGGTGAATGACTAAGTGTTGGTCACTAATCATCAACATAACTTAGAGATTAACAATCTCCCCCTTTGATATTAGTGGCAAAAACACTTATCATTACTTCCATTCATTTCATCAAAATATTGCCTAAGTACACTAAGTACTCCCCCTAGGAATATACTCAGAAATAATATACAAGTTTACATGCCTTGTGTACCTGTACTGTACTGATGTATCATTTTGTATCCTTTCATACTTCCTTACTGATTTCCTTACTAACTTCCCCCTTGTTTTTGTCACTGATTGCTGGTGGGGTTAAGTTGTACTTATCCAGAAATTGTTTATGAAGATGCAAGGTGGATTCAAATGTAGTATCCCAGCTTTCCTTTGCAATCTTCATAACTTCCAATTTGATTTCTAGCTCGGCAGCTAGACTCACTAAAATCTCTGTTGTCGATAGATTTGCACTGCTCTGTGATAACTCCTTTGCTTTTGAAAGTTCCTTCTGTATTACCTCTAGGTGAGGCAACAGGCTTGTCTAAATAGTTATCAATTTGGCCCTTATTTGACCATCTTCAGCCATAAGCTCGACTATTCTCCGTTGTGCATTGATCAAGTGCATTGATCAAATTATTAAGATGTAAAGAACTAGAAGTAGTATCTTTACCCAAAGTAGTACCAGTTGATCTTAAATCTAACTGTAGCTTCTCAACAAGCTGTAGATTATCCTTTGTGAAAAATTCAACATCACATAATT
>MU225405.1:2102138-2144689 GCA_018584345.1 Thuja plicata | reverse complement strand
CAATGTTGACTAGCTGATCAATGATTGGAGCTTGAGGCATTTCATCCTCTAAGTCAAAATCCTTTGCAAATATGTCTTTGATGTCATGCAACACCTACTTTTGCTTTTGTTCTATCTTCAACTCTTCTTTTCTCTTCTTCCTCTTAAGCAATTCTTGAAGAGTCCCTATTTGTTCAAAAGATAATTCATTGGGATCCCATTGTGGAATTACAATGACTTCATCTAATGTTTCATCTAAAATTTGAGACTTCTTCAATTCTGGAGAACTTATGCTCGACAGCATAATATCTTTTCCTTTGACAGTGTCAATATCCAATGCCTCTTTTAATTCTGTCAATAATGTTTGTGGATTTGGCATACTCCCAGTTTTAGAACTAGTAGGAGTGGATGATGCAGAGTGTGGTAGATCAACCAACACTTGCACTACCTCTTCTTCTTTAGGCTTATCACCAGTATCCTTTATCCCTACTCCACTATCTAAAACTATTTTCACAATTTGTAAAATAGGCGGATTCTGTGAAGTTACCTCTTATTCATTTGTTTGTTGTTTCTCTTCACCTTTCTTATCACTGACAACTTCAATTATTTCATTAGATGTTGTGTTCTTCCCTTCTTCTGTATCAGTTGCCTTAATAGGCGAATCAGTGTCTTTACCACTCGGCATCTCTTGTTCCTCGACATTCAAATTGCTTGGATCATCAACTATATAATCCAAAGGACTATTTGCAGTCAGATCAACAGATTTTGTTGCATCTAATGCATCTTTGTTCTTGTCCTATTCAATGGAAATTTGACCTTGAGTTATCTATGGTTCAGGGGT
Organism: Thuja plicata; assembly: GCA_018584345.1. Lineage (NCBI taxonomy): Eukaryota > Viridiplantae > Streptophyta > Pinopsida > Cupressales > Cupressaceae > Thuja > Thuja plicata. The sequence goes on along the minus strand of MU225405.1, from coordinate 2,143,869 downwards.
AGTCTTGACTTCAACTTCTTTTGTCTTTTGCTTGGATGTCCCCTCAACAGATTTCTTATCTTTTGGAATGAGCAGTCCAAAGATTTCCTTCCAGATCCTTGTGCTTTGTTGTACTACACCTTCAATATCATTTTTTAGAACAATAAAGCCTCTGAGCTTAGGAACAAACCTACTCTTGTACTCCTTAATAAATTTGACTTTTTGTTTTGAGGTGAGCTCAGGTATTACCTGGGCTAGTGTTCCTTCCCTGATCTGTCGTTCTATGGCAAGTGCAAATTCCCATTTGCTTGACAGAAAATCATAAAGTTCATTGGGAACATGATTTCCTATCTTTGTAGGAGTTAATTTGAAAGTACTCATCGTGTCCAAGAGTGCTTCCTGTACTTTGTGCCTGTCTGCAGTTTTCAACTTTTCATACTTAATGAACTTAAATGTTGCTAACCCTGCTGAATTCCTCAAAGTGTCACATACCTCATCAATACTTGTTGGCTTCTTGAATTGAGCTGTAGGTATGTTGTTGGGTTCATCAATTTCTATCTTCTCCTCATCACTATGTGTCCCAAAATTTAATCTCCTTCTTGGTCTTTTTGTTGGCTTACTCGGTTCAGCCTTAGGAGCAATCTTTGCTTCCTTTCCAGAACTACTTTCTGCAACTTTTCTCTTACCATAAACTTTAGTTTGTACTTCTACTAGGGAAGTAATAGTAGATGCTCTAGTCCTCAAATGATTAACTGTAGGAGGTGTAACCTTAGGTTTAGCTTTGCTTTTCTTGGTTAATTACTATGAAAATTGATGGTTTCTTGCCCTTAGCTTTCTTAGTAACCTCTTCTGATGCACTTACTTCCTCCTCTGTATAAATATCCTCACCTTGTCCAGTGGTTAGGCCTAAACGTGCATCCTCAGGTTCTTCATCACTACCTAAGCCAACCATTTTCTTTAGATTTTTCACAATCTTCTTTCTTTTCCTCCATAGTTCCCTCATTCAAACTTCTAGAAATTTTAGCCTTAGCTTCATCAAAATTTCCAAATCTCTCTACTGTAGTATCAATTGCCTCTGCTAGGAGTGCAATGATGGTAGTTGATGCTTCATCAACATTGATTTCATATGGAAAAGGTTCTAAGCATGTTATCCTAGGAGTCACTGCCTTGATATAAGTATTATCTGTATCAACTAGAAAACATATTTCTTCATAGTGCTTCTCCACTAGTGACTTAGGAATCCTAGTCCTTAATCTTATTCTCTTCTTGAATTCTACAAAATAGCTCCCCATAATGCTATTGAAATTACTTCCTAGTTTCTCAATACATTCACTAATCTGAACTATAATGGGCTTATCCTTTTTCCAAACAATATTTCCCAGTGTAGGAAATGTATCCTAAATGTAGAAAAATATACAGACTAGTAAAGAACCAAACTTACATGATGAGCTCTTAGCCTTTCTGATTGATGCTTGGTTCTTAGCTAGTTGTGTCAGCTGTAGCTCGGCAAGATCATATGTGTGACTCTTCTTCACAATTTTCCATGCCTAGTCAACAGCTGTACAAGGAACACTATCCAATCTACTGGACTAATAGAACTTATGTGCTATTACCCTTACTCCAAAGTCAAGTTCTGGGTCAGTAATTGTAGAGATAGTCATACCTCTGTTATTCCATACTACTCCAGTGTTCAATGTAATTTCTTCTTTGTTGTTATCCCTCATGGTTCATTTTCCATTTACTACAGGATATCCAATCACTCGATGAATCATGCTTTTGGTGATCTTGACTGGTCCATTATCTAACCACATACACATGTCATGAACTCGGCTAAGGATAACCTTAATCCATTCATCTTTGAAACCTTGTGGAAAATCTAGGGCACGATTTAACCCTTTGTCGGCTAAATGTTTGAATTCTACCTTCAGAACTCCATTTCCACACAATTTGTTGTAGGATTTCCTCAATTCACTATCTCCTACTTCACCAATCTTAACCATATAACATGATCAAACATCATGAATCATGAGTACCTTGGGTGGAATGGATGAGAGGGCTCCCATTAAATCACTCTGAATCACACTTTCAGGAATGACTCAAAAGTTGAGAGGTTCACATTCATCACTCCGTATCAACTAAATTTGCTCTTGTTCTGCCTCCATACTCTTAGCTGGTGTGGAAGAACTTGTAGCCATGATCTTTGAAATTAGGGTTCGAGAGATGAAAAATAGAGTACCTTGGCAAGTAGCTCTTTGCACTATTCACCTTAGGATTGCCGACGGCACACTGATGAAATCTTCGATGCTAAACTCAGTTAAGATCAATTCTGCAAATTACTTCAATCGCTCCGTAAAATAGTAAAAAATTGCAAGGTAAAAATGAGATGTCGACTGTTCATCCTTTATAGACTTCAAAATGTCAAGATAGGTGAGCATTGAATGTTCTTCCCATTGAGTTAGTGCAAGCCAACTGTCCTCGGCTTTAACACAAATTGCATCCCACTCGGCTCACTAAACTTAGCCATCATAAAACTTGCTCGACCAACAAAACTCAGCACTCACTAAAGAACTCGGCTTTAGTGTCCATGATTGATGCTCGGCACCTATAGTGAAATTTTCTCATCTCAGCATTTTGTCTTCAAAATACATCCTAGTGCATCTTAACATATGCAAATATGGACTTTTGTACATTTCATGTTAGGAACTGATGTAAGATAAGAATTTTTAAATACAGTTCCTTACATACCTCTTTCTCTTTGTTGGAGATGATGTGATCACCTGATCCATTGGATTGGGTGACCTTGGCTTCATTGGCTTCACTGTTGCATGGTTCAGACTTCTTAACCCATGTCTTGTTCATCTGTTCCCTTATTTTCTCAACAATAGGAGCAGGTACTCTAGTCTTGCAATATTTCCTTGTATGTCCAATTTTCAGACAACTGTGACAAACTAGGCTTCCATTCATCCAACTTTTTGACTTACCTCTGAAATGTGTCCTTATGCAGTTTTTTGGAACATGTCCATACTCACCACAGTAATGAAAACTATGCCATGTATTGTAATCCCAATTGTGAGTATTTCCTTTTCTTGGTGATTTCTCTTGTACCTTTGATGTCCACTGTTGTTTACCTTTAGATCTGCAATCTTGTGCTCTATGACCATATTTGTGAAAGTTATAGCAATTACCATTGAGTCTAGGTGCTTTGCTTGCCTTTGTCTTACATTCACGTGCTTGATGTCCAAACTTATTATAGTTAAAACAGTAACCATTAAAGTTAGTTTTTGGATTGGACTTACCATTCTTGCTTCGACAAATGTTTGTTGTATGACCTGGTTTCCCACAGTGGTGACAAACAGGTTTGTCATTTCTCAGCTTTGCATGCCTTCTTTCACCTGTCTTAGATGATTCTCCATCTTCAGTGGTTGTATGTTGTCCAGTGTGACCTAATCCAGAAGAATCTTTAGGTCTTCTTGCTGCTTCCACCAGTTGTTCAAAGTAGCTCATAGTTGCACTTGGATCATTCACTCTGTTATTAAGCTCTTTCTTAGATCTCAATTCATCTTTCAATTGACTGTTCTCAGATCTAAGATTTACAATCTCCAAGTCTTTCCTACTGATCTCCTGATTTGCAAGTAGTATTTGATTTGCCATGTCCACTTGATTGACTGTCATTGTTTGCACATCATGTGTTCTTTCATCAAGTCTGGTAGTCAGCATTCTCTTGTCTTCTTCTGCCATATCCTTGTCATCTTTGGCTTTCTTTTTTCTATTCAACAACTTCACACATTCTTATTGATTGGGCTTCTTGTTCCTTTTTCAAGTTTTTAACTTCTTCACATAGTGCACTATTCTTTTCTAGTAGATCTGCTATTGCTGCATCGCTCTCAATAAAATCTCCATTCTGAAATAGATTTATGGCGTCCTCTTCTTGATAATGAGTGTCATTCATTTGTTTGGCCAAATCTTTCCTTGCAGCCAAGGACTTCTTTAATTCTTGTCTTGCAGTTTCAAGTTGTTGTAGTGCTAGCTGAATATCAATCTTTTGATTCTCAATGAATTTACGCATCTTGTAGATCTCCATCTCAAGATCTGTATTCTCAAGATGATTATGACCTTTTTAGAGAACTAAGCTCTGATACCAATTGTTAGAAATACAATAATGGGAAAGCAAGATACTGAGAGGGGGGGTGAATCAAATCTTCAAAATTAAACACTTAAAACAAACTGATCCACATTCATACATATATGAATCTAATGTAATCTCAGATAGCATCCACACAATGAAATAAATAACACATAACACAATAACTTGGTAACCCAGAAATCCAAATAGGTAAAACTGGGGTGGGGATGACACCCACAAAATTCTCCACTACTACAGTAATAAAGTGTACCTATTAAGGTTACAAATGTTGATTACAAAATTTAATCTACCCTGTTAAAGGTCTGCCCGGTTAAGAGCTTAAGATCATTACAATCTACCCTGTTAAAGGATTTCAACTTACAATAAAGTAAGCACTCTGTTAAGAGATAAAGAAAGGTCTGCTAGAACCACTCTATTAAAATATTTTCACCTGATACAATGACTAGAATGTCTCAAGTATTGATCCTTCATTATGCACTCTAATTCTGATGATGGATCTCCTCTTTCTAGTACCTTCTATGATCTCATAATCTGATATAACTTTACTCTGTTGTTCACTGTGTTGTCACTCTGCTTGATCTCTGCTTCTTAACAAAATAACCCTCTATGCATTCTACTTCTGAAATGCAGTCGCCACACACCATACACACTCTCAAAATAGGGTTTAGAAGAAATCTAATATACTTGTTCAAATCTGATAGCGAGATCTAGATCAACGATTAAGATCTGATATCCATACCTTGATGGTAAAACAATTAATGCTTACAATAGGTCATGCATAGGATAAAACATTTAAATGCATAACTAACTCCGTAGAAGAATATTAAATGCATACATAAGTCGGCCCAAAAAGCTTATACAAGTCAGCCAAATCACTTATCCTCAAAGTTTGTATCATTCCAGACATGTATATAAAAACTATCTTGCTCGGCACTTGACTGTTTGTCACTCGGCACTTAACATCCTTGTATCCTTCTCGGCTCGGAAATGTAACTCGGCTCGGCAATGTAACTAGGCAAATTGAAAACTGCTCGGCAATGTTGCTTGGCCTTGCATAGTTTTAGCTCGGCCACAGTGATAGCCAACTAAAACTGCCTAGGTGAATGACTAAGTGTTGGTCACTAATCATCAACAGAACTTAGAGATTAACAGCTTTAACCTTCTTTGTGTCTATATTAAGGATGTGGTAGTAATGTCTAATCATTCCTAAATGCCACTTGTACTTTTACTGAAACCAACACTTTTCCATCTTATAAATTTTAATCATTCATCATTGCAACTCATTCTCCAACTGTTGCCCATCTAATTAAAATCCATGACTGTGATTCTTTATTTCCAAAAATAAGTGATTTTCTTTTGATCTAGATCATCTCCATCTAATTTTCTTATTGTAGTAGAGGATTTCCTACCTCGCTTTTTTCCACATACTACTCCACAATCTATCTTAAGAAGACACTCCTTCATTTTCCAAAGTCCAAGTGGTTGATTTTCTTTGTCTGGTATATACATTGAATCAACTATTGGTATTGGAAGATTTTCCATTTATATTTCCTCTAAACCAAAATCCAGTATTTCTTCTATGTAAGATTGTTTTAATTCAAGATCATTCTTCTCCTGATGTAAGTCCGGATCCGTAAGTCCAAAAAAATCATATACTACTTTAAGCTCCTTTGGAATCCTATCATCTGACTCTAATATATCAACAGGGGCATCAACCCAATGTTCAAGATTTTTTGTTGGCCTTTTCTCTTTCTACTTTCCTTCTGGATGGGATGCTTCTTATTCCTAGGCTTCAAGGGTAGAAGACCTCCACATATATTTCTTTGCAAAGAGTTGTTTGATTCTAAATTGTGCCTTTTTATGTTTTGTAAAATAAAAGATAGTGTTTCCTCATCTGACTTTGGAGATGACTGAAACCTATTCTTATTAAGCTCTTCTATAATTTGGCTTCCAGAAGACATCTTCTTTTGAGAATCTTTAACCACGAAATCCTTAAATCTATAATTGATGGGAGACTTGGACCCATCTTTATTGAGTTTTTCCTTAATTCTTAACGATTTCCTCTTTCTTGAGTTTGAATAACCCAGGGACCCTCCAATGGTCCCAACTGATCTCCAACTATGTTAATATTCCTCTTTTCCTTTTTACCTGAAGGTTGACCTCCACCTTTCTCATTTGAAACAAGTGAGGAATCATGAAACTTTGATCTACCTTCTATCTCCACCACATGTTTACCCACTTTCCTTCCCAACAATTTTTTTTTCATCTGGTTCATTTATTCTTACTTTATCTGGTCCAATATTTTTATTCTGAGATGCCTCCATTGTGCTAATCCCTATCCTCATTTGGGTTTAATGTATTTGACCTTTCTTGATTTATGCATTATTACCTTGTTTAAGTCCCAAATTGGACATATCTTTAGCGATTTTAGTTTGTGCTTAGTTTTGATGGGCCTTCATAATGTTGTTTTTTGATATCCAATATTTTGATCTCCCTATGTACTAGCCTCTTTCTCCATAGCCTAGTTTTCCACTTTTTCTCCCAGAAAGAAAAGATTTTCTTCTGGGATATTAAATCTTTCTTTGTTTGAACCAATACTTTTAATATGATATGTCTCCATTGTGCTAATCGATGACCTCCTTTGGGCTAAACGTATTTGACCCTACTCCAAATCTGTTCTATTACCTTTTTGAAGTATTTGATCTGGCATTTCTTTAGAGATTTTAATTTTTACCTGCAATTAAAGGGCCTCCATATTGTTGTCTCTTATTAGTCCAGTATTTTGATATAGCACAAGTGTATTTTAGTTTCAAAGAGTTCTTGGCCTGTAATTTACATTCTAACAAAACATTCTTGATTTGCAATTCCTTCTCTTTCAGATAGAACTTTATCTACAGTTTCTTCAATAATTCTAATTTGAGTTTCCAATATGCATTTCTAAACAAATTCGTCCATCTCTTGAAGAGAGGGGGAAATTTCCATTTGACTCCTATCTTTGTAGCTTTGGTATTTTGAGATTCATATAAATAAATTATTACTTTCACTAAAGTAGACTGGAGTTTGAAAATTTTGAGTCCCAATACAATAACTAATCCCAACTACTTCACTGTTAGTTGAAAAGAAACTATGCCCAACCACCTGAGGTTTATTTGTTAGTAAGTTATTCCCAATCTTTTGTCCAACTAAATGTTGCAATCTCTAGTATAGGATCCATAGAAAGAAATGAATATAAAATTCATAAAACCCATGCTCCTCAGAGAATGGTCTAGAAGATACATAGGAGGTAAGAAGAGAAAGGCTCCCTTGATTTTCAATTTTTGGAAAGAGAAGGAGAATATTTATTGATGCAAAATTACTATAATAACTCTCAAGATCCAAATCACTATAATCACACCCAGGATCCAAGTCCATTCCCCAACATTTAGAATCCACATTCGACGGTTTTGAACCACCCCATACCTTTATTTCTTCCTTTGTTTGTTTTTTAAAGACACGATCTTCATAAAGAATGTTTTGAACCCAAACTCTGTTTTTTCTGTTAATCTAAAAGGAAGAGGGCAAAGATTTTTTCATATTAATAAGTAAAAAAAATCCTAATAGGAAAGAGAATTTCTTCCAACACTGAAATATTTGACCTCAAGAAAATGCCCTACATGTTCCCAATAGACTCTAATATATACACTTCTCTATATTCCATAGGAAGATTATGCAGTTGAATTCAAAAAGGGATGAATTTAATATTTATGTCATCAGGAGTAAAATTGGGGGTCTGTATTTGCATATGAATTCCAGAACTCTTGTAGAACCAACCTTTTTGCAAACAAGACCATAAATAATTTATGGGATTCATCTAAAAAGGACACCTCTAAACAATCACCCCCATTCCTTTCTAATCTAGACACTCAAATCATGGAAGGATATTGGAATATTCCAGAACTTATAGATTAAGGCGTGATTATGAAATAACTCTATTATGGACTCTAACAAGGAGTCTAAAAATTTGATGCAGTGATCTTTATTTTCCCTCGATTGAGGATGACTCAGGTGCTCACATTATCCTTTGGACTTTGAAGTATCTGATAGTTTCTCCTCTCTTATGTCAACCTTAGACTTTGTGAGAATCTCCCTTCTGCTATTTGGCCTGTAGTTGAATCCCCTTGAATGACCTTCATACAAGAAGTGTCCTTGTAGTTATTATTCACCTTCTCCTTCCACACCATTTTTTTCTTTCTATTATCTACCTTAACCCTTTCCTTTTTTGAAAGCAAAACTAACTTATTTGAATAAACCCTTTGTCTCATTCTACTATCCCATTCATCTTTATGTAATAGCCCTTTCCCATTCTTCCCTGGAGGACATCTCCAAATTCTCCAGTTTCTATAACCATATCTTTCACAAATTGAATCCCTTCTAGTAAAATTTTTGGTATGAAAATCCTGGGTGTACCATCCATGAACATGACTTCTCCACTAATTATCCAAGATCCTATCCCTGATACATTGGTTTACTCTGTTAGATTCATCTCTTTTCCCTAGATCTCGTACCTTCCTATGAGTGAAAGGATTAAAAAAAAATTGTGCTCCTACCCCTTTCCTCACAAGGTTGTAGGTTAGTATACATCTCTGGAAAGTTCTTATGTTAGACCAGTTTCTCTGTCTTCCAAGAAATGCATTGGTGTTGGAATTTGTCTACCTAATAGCCTTCTTATTTTTCCACCACCCCTGCTTCTATTTGCTAAACATCTCAAGCTTTCTGATCCCAAGTGAATCTCTTACCCACCATGGTCTCTGGCTACACAAAGATGCTTTCCAGCTGCCCAATGGCTCTCTCCAATGGCCCAACGGCTCTCTTAGTGTGTCGCTCATTTTTTAACTAAAATATGAAAGATTCTTTTTAGTAATAAAAGTGTGTGTGTGTGTGTGTGTGTGTGTGTGTGTGTGTGTGTTATCATTTCTAATTAGATTAATAATATGGGTTCAAACATATAATTATTATTAAAACAACAAGTACATCAATGCAACATCTAATCTAAACAATGTAATAAACTATAATTAAATTTATCAACTTTTGACTTCATAGATCATGCAATAATGTTGAAATTAATGCAACTATATGAATGACTATATGGTGTGTGTGTGTGTGTGTGTGTGTGTCGATTCCATCCTACTATTTACAACCAAGAAGCTAGACACATCTACCTCAACTATGTTCTCGCCTTCGATAGTACCTACACACACTTGCACTTGATTTTTCATTAGTAGCTTAATCATAAATCATAATCAAAACAAGATTACATATAACACATTATTATTGCATTGAAACAAGATAACATATATTGCATCAAATTATCACATCTATAATAATTAAATTCATAGCATAAATATGCATAATTAAATCACCATTCATTAATTTTTCACAATTACCACTAAATCAATTATTCACATTTACCACTAAATTAATTATTCACAATTACCACCAAATTAATTATACATAATATCCACTAAATTATTAAATTTCACAAAATAAAAGTTAAGCTATGACACACTTGGGAGATCGTTGGGAAAAAGGAAATATCCCAAGGAGCTAATGAGTATATTAATCTACATGTTATTATTTCTTCACTCATCAACTTGTTGAAGCATTAAGATACATCTCAACAAGTCATCAAGCCACCATGAACATAGGCTTACATCTTCCACACCACACTTGTCCACTTGTCAGAAACCTTAGGATAGTTTTGACAATTGCCTGAGCTCGACCCCATCATTGATAACCTACACATGTAACCTTCTCAGGAACTTGTTGAGCCAATAATAAACACTCCAATGAGCCACCGAGCGAGACCACTTATAACATAACTTAATTTACTCTTTTTCACACATGTTCATAGCTCAAGGGTTTATGTCATCATGAAAGGGGGCCAAAAATTAAAGCGCAAACTTACTGAATTATAACAAGAGCTAAGGAAAGATTTGCATAAATTTTATTATGATGACAATCGGCTAAAAGGAATACCTAGGACATTGGGATGGTTAGCATATGACAAGAACCCTTTGTAACTTATAATTTAAGAACTACTAACTAGACAAGCAAGTCACTGAGCGAAAAGAAAAATATGCCAAATAAGATTTAAAACATTAAATAACATAGGTGAGCAACAAATGCTAACCCCAAGGCATTTTGCAAAAAAATAGCTCCAACAGAGTCTATGCAATCAAATGTGGAAATGAACACTCTATGTCCTCAACATTTTCCCACATGTCACTATCTACTGAATGCTTGTCCCACTAGACCTTATACTGCAATTTTTCCTTATTGCACACCCTGATGGTGTGTCTATTAATAACTCGAGTGGGCTCTAGTAGTACCACCCCTAGATCCTGTACCTATAAGGCACATGAATCAAGAATGTGAGATTCATTAGGATGATAATACTTAAGCAAAGACATGAAAAATATTATGGTTATAGGTGAGAGATGGTGGTAGAGCTAGTCTATAAGCATATGAGTTTATCACTTAGAGCACATCAAATGACCCCACGTATCTAGGTGAAAGCTTGGAAGACTTTTCAAACAAAATGAAAATCTCATGAGGTTTGACCCTTAAGAAAACCTTGTCCCCTACTGAAAAATACCTAAAGGTTTTATTCCTATCTTCATAACTCTTCTATTTAATATTTAATTCCTTCAATCTACACTTAATCAACTTCATTTACTCTTCCATCTCCTTTAGCATATCAAGACCAATAATCATTTTGTCCTCCACTCTATCCCAACTGATGGGAGTATGAAACTATTGGCAAGTGGCCTGGTGAGTATTGCATAAGGGTTGCCATTTATGGCAACACTATTTATTGGCATGATCGCTTGGTGTGCATTTCAGTTTTGGAGATCTGTTATGAAAAATGAAAAATTCCAAGAAGCAGTTGACAGGGTACAATTACATAGTTTTGACTAGTGAGCTTAGTATGTGACTACTTTAGACCTATGAGATTAGAGGTATATTCTATGGGATTTAATTGACCTTCAATTAAGGTCTCTTAGATTTTGGAGTTGAATAGAGAGAGTTACAGCTTGTTGAAGTTATGTGAAGACAGTGCAACAGTGTAGCAAGGCAGATGAGTGGTCACGATGACTAAGGGAGTATTATGTGAAATCTAGAAGTGCTACTTTGGATTTGGATTGGTTCCTACCCTATTTTTTATGTATGATCGTCAACTATTTATTTTATATCTAGTTAAGTGTTGGACATGTTGTGTGATGTACTTGTGAGCCGACTGGAAGAATCCTTGAGATTGAGTATATAAGTGAAGTTGTTTTATGATGTGAAGGTGTGTGTGGAGTGTATAGATGCATTGTGATGTCAGAATCAGACAACAGATGTTGCAAGATTTAACTGGGACTAATTGAGCATAGAATATGCTTGTACAGTTCATATTGACAAATCATTGTAACAAACAGTTTTCTTTTGTAAGAGCAGTGAGCTCCTTATATACCCCTAACAGGGTTTCTATCCTTTAACAGGGATATGTACTAAATGTAATGTTCAACTCCTAATAGGGCTAGGTCTCCTAATAGGGACACTATATTGCTTAGTGCATAATTTGTGGGTATCATCCCCACCAAGGTTTTCCCTTGGCCAGGATTTCCTTGTGAACAAATTATGGTGTTATGAGTTGTTTACTTTATGTGTATGTTCTTCTTATTTCAGTACTTTCTAGGTTAAGTTTTAATTTGGTAAGTTTAATAATACATTGTTTTTTTACTGATTCACCCACCCNTCACCCCCCCCCCCCCCCCCCCTCTCAGTATTACTTAATACTAAAGATTAGTATCAAAACTTGTGGCCCTTGGAGAGAAAGCCTAATAGATTAAGGGAGATTCAGATGGATTCAAGCAGTTTGGAAGAAAATTTTGAAGCAACACTTGAAGACCTTGATAAGGAAAAATATGATAATGCTTAATTCAAATTCAAATTAAGAAGGGCTTTGGGATTCATAAAGAAGCTTAAAGAGTATCTTGAACTTTTCAGAGACCAAAGGAAATATCTCATGGATAAGATAGAGGAAGAATTTGATAATCATTCATCCTATCATATTAAATAGCTTGAGAAAGACAAAGAGGCATTGAAGCATGAATGCGAAGTTACCACTATTCAGATGGTTAAAGAAATACAACAAGAGAAATATGAAAAAAAAACTTCAAGAGATCTTGAAGAATGCAAAAGCTCAGATGGGAAAGATGTAGTTTGAACTTGATGATTATAGATTCAAGTATCATGAATTAGAGAAATATAACCAAATCATTAAGGGAGAACTTGTTGAAACAAAGAATCACATTGAAAAACTTCATGCGAGTAGTGACAAGATTGATGAACAAAGGGAACACAAAAGCCTAAAGGTGACATGACAGGAGTTGGCTTTGATAAATAAAAATGCTCAAAATCTCAAGAAAGACAATCTAAAGGTAATCATTTGTGACACCTAATCAACAGGAAGATCCAACTCAACAAGAGGAACCTAGAGAGAAAATCAGACCTTTCAGAGGAAGATGCTTTGGATGTAACAAAGTTGGTCACATGAAGAGGGATTGCAGAGGTAAGACTCCTTATAGGCCCTTTTCTGGTTATTTTTTCAATTGCTATGAATATGGGCACAAGAAGTCAAAATGTAGAAAACCTAATCAATCTAGCACTAAACAAGATTACATAAGAGAATAAACAACATCTAAGATTACATGTTACAAATGAAACAACTTTGGACACATCGCAAGGAACTGCAGGTTGCAGGTTAATAAAAACATCTCACCTCGTATATGATATAATTGTAATAATCAAGGATATATAGTGAAGATTTGCAGGTATAATGGAGTTGTAAGCAACAAAAGACCACCACCTGTTGTTATCAATAAAAATGTTGGTGATGTTGGAAAATTTTTGGTAGAATGTATGAATGAATCCGACAATCATTTTGTAAAGGAAAATGGTAAAGTGTGGAAAGAAAGGGAACAAAGTGAGTCTAAGGTTTAGGGAGATTCAGTAGATGCTACTGAACCCTCACCTGATGTTGCTACATCAACCTAAATGGCCAAGTATGGCCTTAGGGGGATCTTTGGAGAATAAAAAAAATCTATCCAACCCCTGTATGTGTAGAATAAGCTGATGCAAGCTTATGGATAGTAAATATGATTGGTTTGAAGTCTCTATCTGAGATCGCTTAGTTATACACACTATATTTAATGACTTCCAGAAGTTTGAATAAATAGATCATTTGCAAACTTATAATTTCATTGGGAAATGTGCCAATATATGCATGGTGAAGTATAAGTTCATTTACTTAGACATTTCTAATCACCATTTGAGCATAATTTGAGGAGATCAAAAGAGCAAGCAGTGAAGCAAGAGCATTTCGGTGATCTCAGAGTGTGCATACCCTAATTCATTGTGAAAGAGGTATTTTGATCTATTACGAGCTTTGTCTATTATAGATACTCCACTGATATTTGATGTTAGTAAGAGGTTGAGATACAAATTCAAGAAATATCCATACAAGTCCACAAAAGATGACCTTGAAGATGCATTTTTGCAAACACCCTATGACGTGCTTCATGTGGAAGACATTAGGGCATACGTACACTGCAAGTATGAGTCATTGGGAGACTTTGAGATATTCAAAGAGATGAAAGACATGAAAAAAGATGATGGATCTTGGAAGTATGATTTCACTCATTTATAAAACATCAGTGTTATGCGAATGACAAAACTTTACGAGTTTGGCGAAGAAGAATGGATTAAGATTATTCTTATAAGAGTCCATGACCAGTTTCTATGGATAGGTGAGCAACCTGTTAATATTTCCAGTGATTTGATCCATGATGTGATGGGATTGGATAATATTGGCATTATCCCTAGTGTGGAGAAAAACATGAAGAAACAAGCAGAAACCCTAACACATTCCAAATGGGATAAGAGGGCAATGATCATAGCCAACATCTTTTAGCAAGATGTGAGATTAATATCTATGATTTTGGGATATAAACTTCATTACATAAGCTAACCTAATTCAGTTTTTGTGGGTGTTATAATGATGACTTATAAGATGGCAAAGGAAAATGTAAAATACAACCTATGTGAATTTCTCAGACAATAATTTCTGGAGAATGACAAGTAAATAAAGCAAGACAAATCAAAGGCATTTAGGTTTGGATCATTATTGATATATATCTATATTCTTATAGTTCATAAATTTCTTGGAATTCACCCTAGGGTATGAAAAACAATGAACCTACTGGTATTCAAGTTACAAACATTTATAGGAGACAGAATAGAACTTGGGTAGATGGAGAATTGTTTTCCATGTTCAAGATTCTTCAAAGGAAAATGAAGGAAAGAGTAAGAATCCCTGATTCAATTGTTGAGAAATATAGAGATTCAATCTGTTTCATGGTTGAAATTGATTGTGTATGCTTTGAGGTAGTTGAACCAAGGAAGAAATGGAGTTACCCTATGGGCTATGAGGTCAGTGCAGAAGTTCTTACTATGCAATTAGAACATGTCTTATCTTCTAAGACTGATCTTTATGAATAAAGATGGGAACATATGAAGAAAAATCATCCAAAATCAGAGAGGAATAGACTAGAGAAGCAAGGAAAAGGAAAGTTGAGAATATAGTTGACAATATTGCAGCAAAGTCAGGTATTAGCAAAGATGAGATGAAAGAAGTCAAGAATAAGATTGCAGAAGGAGTTTTTGGGTTGGTGAGCACTGCTCCTACAGCCTTGCCACCTCCTGAAGTTGTAGAGGTTATTGTCTCACCTCCAAATGTTGTCAATGTACTTGATACCACTCCTTCACCACCTAAGAGGACATCATAAATTGAGATAGTAACAAAGATTCATGTGAGAAGGACAAGGCCCTCCAAATAAAATTCACCACCTAAAAGACAGACGACTGGTGTAGAAAAGAAAGATGTAGAAGAGAATAAGTAGAAGAGAAGAAAGAAGAAAAGAAAATAGAGGAGAAAACTACTGAGAGATAACTTTGGAAACTAGAGCTAAGGATACTGGAAAAGAGATTAGTTGATCAAGGAAATTTAAATCAATTATCGAGACACTATGACAGGTACAATGACAATAATAAATTTTTAATTGAAGACATAGTCATTAATCACATACATATGTTCAAAAAGAATCTACTTGAAATGGAAGGCAACATTCCTAAAGACTTGTATGACAAATTAGAGGTAAGGAAACAATTAGAACTTAAGGAAGATGATCAAATAAGAATAAAGGCTGTAGAGAATACACTTCCTATTGTTTCATTTGATGAGCATGAAAGGATATTGAAAGCCATTAAGCCTCTGCTGAGTGTGAAGTCTAGACTGATAAAGATCATGGGGAGAAAGTATGATGAAGTCATTGAAGAAACCCACAAGGATATTGACAAGGTACTAATGGAAACTGAACCTGAAAATCCTTCACCTCCTAAGCCCAAGGCTACTAAGCCCAAACCTATTATGAGAGGAGATTCCTCTAAACTTGCACAAATAAATATTGACTCATCTAAGGATGGAGATGATAGTAGTCAGTTTTTTAGCACAGTTAAACAACCAAACTTCTTTGTTGTTGGTGTGCATGTGTCTTTGGGCACTTCATAGGATATAAGTGACCATTTTCAAGGGAATATAGATATTGTTGCTGAAGTAGATGGAAGTGGTGAACAAAGTGCAGTCAATCTGACTGAGATAGAGAAGGAAGAAGTCACTAAGGAAGATATGAAAGAAATTTTAGTTGTGGATAAGAAGGAATTAGAAACTAAGGTTGAAGTAAAACAAGAAACAAATGTATCTATGCATGTTTCTTTAGCTTCATTGTTGGCAAGTAGTGATAAACCTTTGAATACTTATGTTGATGGTATGGATGAGGATTAATTGATGAAGTTATCATACATAGCCTTTGATAAGGCTAAGGAGAGATAAAAATAGAGAACATAGAAGAATTCAAAGGTATTGGAAAGAGAATTTGATAGTATCAATAAAATTCTATCCCTACCTTTCACTTTTTAGGGAAGTGATACGGTAGATAACTTGAACAAAGTCCTTGATGACTTTGATGTGCACTTTGACTCTTTAGAGAAGGTCACAATAGTTGGAGCTGGAAAAGATTACATGGAGAAGAAGCTATAAGAGGTGTGCAACTTAATCAATTGGGATTTGAGTATAATGAATACCATTATTGCTGAAGCAAAGTATTGCATAATTCATGGAAGGAAGTTATACAACTACTGTATAAATCCTCTTGTGCACTTGAAGAGTATAGATGAAATCATTGAGAATAAAAAAAGGACACTAGATGAAATGGTCAGTGTGCTTGAGACTAAGAAAGGGAGAGTGTTGGGAAGATTTGGTGTGTTGAGGAGTCTAATCACTCCGAAACTATCAATTCTAGAGAAATACCTTTTAGATATGGAGAAAGAAAAGAAGGCTCTTACTGAAGACATGCCTACAGAACTGAAGGCCACTGAGATTTCATCTTTTGCTTTGAATGGTTTGATTCATGTTGGTCATATATTGGTGAAGACCTAGATAGCATAAATAGAGATCTTGGAAACCTCTTTCAAAGATATTGTTCACATGGTATAATTTTTTTACGAGCAGTTGTGAAATTTTGATGTGTATATAGATACAATTTTGAGTATACCTTTGCCATTGATGTCAAAGGGGGGGTAATAAGTATGAAAAATGTAGAGTCAGTAGTTTGGTATTGAGAACTTAGTCATTTTTCACTAAGTTTTGTCAGCAATGCCAAAGGGGGAGATTGTTGGAAAGTGGCTTGATAAGTATTCCATAAGGGTTTTCATTTATGGAAACACTACTTATTGACATGGTCGATTGGTGTGCATTTCAGTTTTAGAGATTTTGTTATGAAAAATGACTAAGTCCAAGAAGCAGTTGATAGGGTACAGTTACATAGTTTTGACTAGTGAGCTTAGTATGTGACTACTTTAGACCTGTGAGATTAGAATTATATTCTATGGGATGTAATTGACCTTCAGTTAAGGTCACTTGGATTTTTGAGTTGAGCAAAGAGAGTTACAACTTGTTGAAATTATGCGAAGATAGTGCAGCAGTGTAACATAAAAGATGAGTAGTCGCAATGATTAAGAGAGTATTATGTTGAATCTAGAAGTGCTACTTTGAATTTGGATTGAGCCCTTCCCTACTTTTGTTGATGTATGATCGTCAACTATGTATTTTGTATTTGGTTAAGTGTCAGACACATTTTGTGATGTACTTTTGAGCCGACTGATAGAGGTGTTCTCTCACAGAGTCAACTTGACTGACTCACTTCTAGGCCTCTCCTCTAGACCTAATGGGATTCTTCACAAACCTTATACTAAGGGTGTAACACTTATTTCTCTTATCCTTCAATCAAAGAACCCCTCTACCATTAGTGTATCCATGTTTCACTGAATCTATTGGAGAAAATTCTACCAAACCATTACAACACACACAAAGAGTCTTTCATGGTTGTGATCACATCAAATTGTGTTTATAGACTCCATTATTGAAGGTTTATAACCATATTCTATCCATCCTTCAATTGATTTCCTAAAAACTAGGAATAGGACTAGTGCTTTCTTATAGCCCTATCCAGGCTCCTAAAATGGAAAAACTTAGAAATATTGCAAATAATCCCTAGAAATACTCTTTGATCCAGATACCCTTTTGTAAAACTCAAATATTTCTAGGGTTATGAGTCCTCAAGTCATTCATATAGTTCCTCAATACCCTTAGAGACTGTGTCCTTAAAAGTAGGGATAATTGATTCAATTGGTGCAGTTCTTATCAAAACTAGATGAAATGGATTCATCGGTCTTCACCACTTCTCATAGGATATTTTAAACTACAAAATACCATCCTCCAACCAATTAATTTCACTATTCAATCCAACCCTACAAATTACAACTCATTGTTCCTCTTTTTCCCTACCCGGGCTATTGCCAAGCTCGCCTAGGGAAAGAGCTCGTAAATCACCATTGCTACCTCTAAAAATTTAAAAAAAAAAAAAAAACCTATGTACAATGACCCATATTTCATTCCTCCAAGGCACAATTACTTTCCACGGTGGTAAAATATCTGAGGAGTCATTCTTCTATATACAGTCCTGACTGATCCTGAGAACACAGAACTAGAAGAAGATTTTATTTACAACTTCAAAATGAAACTTAAGAACAAATCCAAACCAAAAAAAACTAGGAAACAACTATCATAATCTAATTACATTGAAAATCTACTCAATTCTTTCCATATATAATGCTATGAAGTGAAAAACACAAAAATTGTGACTGTACAAATTCTACAACTTCACTATTGATTCAAAATGTAACAAAATAACATCCAACCCTTGGAAAATTCCAATAAATTACTTAATAGGCTTCCTCTACCTATGAAAACCATTCAAACTAATTAAAAATTGATTTTGGACACAAAGAAACTTTTTGGGAAAAGTTGTCAAGCAACTTTCAAAAGTTGCAAATGTTGCTCAAGCAACATTTTGCATTTTTTGACAATTTTGCTTTCTCATGACTCCAACTCCATGGATGGATTAAAAAAGTTCATAAACCATGTCCTGTGACTCAAAAAAATCCCAAAAATTTCCTTCTAAGCATTTTGATTTCCCAACCCACATTTTGACTCATTTTGTCCAATAAGACATTACAAAGGTCATTCATACCAAAAACAACAAAACTCAAACTCCAACATTCCTAAAATATTTTAAAAGAACCTAAACTTTCCTAAACTACCTTAGAAAATATGAGAAAAATTTTCACAACAAAATGAAGGGCTTCAACCATAGGTGCTCCTACACCATTTTTCCCTAAACAAAAAGAAGTCAAATCCCATTGGAAGGGACCAAGTTAGGATCTATTCCCAACTTGTGAAAATTTGTGTCCAGTACCAATGTAGCCTCTGAGTCTTCTTTTCCTTGCCATTTGATAAGTTTTTCCATGTACACCTTGTTCCTTGTCTTCTTATCTACCCTATAGCTCAATATTTTCTCTGCCTGTGGTCTTGGTGTGACTGGTATCTTCAATGCTCCTACAACTTCTGCAACCTCAGAGTGTCCATGATCTCCTTCTAGAACGGGTCCTTTGTATGACACCAAATCTACAACATTGAACACCGGAGAGAGTCCTATATCTGTAGGCAACTCTACCTTATAGGAACTGCTCTCATATTTGGCTAAGATGGCACAAGGTCCTATCCTTCTCATCTGAAGCTTGTTAGGACACCTTTCTGCAACCTTGACTTATTCAAGTGAACCATCACTAGATCTCCAACCTGGAATGGAACATCTTTCTTTCTCTCATCCACTTTATGCTTTGTATTGGTAGTACTATCCACAAGTGCTTGTTTAACTATATCATGTACCTCCTTCATGAACTGAGCAAAGTTCTCTACTTATCCACTTTTCATTGCACTATTCCCTAGGTCTATGAGTTTACATATGCCTCTGAGATGAATCCCATAGGCCACTTCAAATGGACTTTTACATGTGGATCTATTTATGGTGTCATTATAAGAAAATTTTGCTTGAGCAATTATTTAGTCCCATGTCTATCCATACTCCTTAGTGAGATATCTTAGGAGGTTACCCAAACTCCTATTCACAACCTTAGTCTGTCTATCTATTTGAGGATGGTATACAGACCCAAAAGAAAGGTTGGTGCCAAGCTTTTTCCACAAAGTCTTCCAAAAATGACTCATGAACTTGGATTCTCTATCTGACACAATACTCAAGGGTAGTCCATGGACCCTGACTGCTTCCCTAAAGAAAATATTGGCTATGTAGCAGGCATCATGAGTGGCTTTACATTTCACAAAATGGGCCATCTTACTAAATATGTTCACAATCACAAATATACTTGTAACATCTAAAATGGTACATTTGAAATGTAGGGATAAATAAGATGTTCCCTTTTTATCCTTAGATACACAAAGGAAGGATCCAAATTGATTAACCCCAAAGGAAGGATCAATACATAAATGAATCAATTGATTGGAAATAAGAGTAAAGAGGAAGATCTTAATTCCGGTTTATAGAAAAGAATGTGTGATAGGTTTAGAAAGATTAAGAACTTTAATTGAAATGCATGGGAGAAAAGTACTAACCTTGAAATGTTATAGATCTGAAGAATGTTGTTTTTGGGGGTCTGCACTAAGTTTCTGGAAAATCTGAGACCGGTTCTAGAATAGAAATGTAGAGATGAACAAAACCCAGAAATATTTTTCCGATCTGAAACAGTTTTGATTTTGACCCTCAAGTCAATGTCACCATTGACCCAAAAAATTTTATTTCAACCTAGGGAAGAATCAACCTAAAAAGTCTCCAACATGAAATGTGTTTCTGGATCCTGAAATTTTGCCAAAAAGGGTACCCAAATCTGCACTCTAATCCACTATTCTGAACCTATACCTACAATAAAAATGGTTTGTTTATTGGGGGGAGGGGTTTGCCTTAGTCAAACCCTGATTTAGGAATTAACCTTGAAATCAATAATTGAAATAAAGAATGCTAGCAAGTAGTAGAAATGAAGCTATGATATTCAATAGATATGCAATTGTATTTTGAATGTAAACAAGTATGTAAATATGAAAGATTGGACTCAATATTAGAAACCATAAACCTCCATGATTGTATGCTTGGAATCCACCTTGAAGAGAGAATGAATGAGTATTGAGGATGCACAAATGATCTTGAAGGAAGATCACACCACCATGATGGATAGATCTAGGGCTTGAATGATGAATCTTGAATGCTAGAACCAAATCCCTTCAAAGGCTTGAAAGCTTGAATCCTTGATATTTAATAGAGAACTTGAATTCTTGAGAGGAAGACTTGAACACTTTGAAATCTTGAAGACATGTAGAACAATTCATGCTTGAACTTTTTTCTTCTTGAATAGTAGCTAATTTGTACTTGATATGACTTAGTGCTTAGCTTCTTATCACTTTTTTGTACTTAGAGAAAATGAGAGGAGAAAACTTCCTTATATATGAAACTAGGGCACAATATTCTAGAGAGGCCTACATAGGATAATTAAATTCCAATTAGACCTATACCCCTAGAAGAGGACCTATATTAAATATAATTTAAGAATCATTGCTTTGGAACCCAAAATAGCCAACCCAGAAGTGGGAAATGAACTTTTGATGACCTCCGACAGCCGACAAACTTTCAAACTAGAAAGGGGGACCCAGGGAAAAGTTGAGGTTTTCCTTGACCTAGGTCGACCTTGACCCAGGGAGTCAGAACCCCTGGAAAATGTGCCAGATGAGATGGATGGTGCCTGGAGAGACCCAATCAGGGTCCTAAATAGGCAGATAAGTAGGAGAGGGTGCAGAAATGAGGGGACAATATGATGATGGTAAAAAACACCCCCTAAGGAGGGATAAACATTCTTAACATGGAAGTGCTTCCATTTTAAGATGATACATTAAGCCCCCACTTTAGCGAGAGTATGGAAATTGAATATACTCGCGGTAAAGTTAGAAGAAAGACTCTGGTGGATCACAATGAGGTAGAACATCACTTAGTCAAGGACATGAGCCCCCAGACCAAGGATTATAACTTAACATACATGCACAAAGATACGAAAGTAAAGATCCATTAATCATAGAAAACATACATGACTACATAAGCAAGACAAGAGCAACACTATATATAACGTAGCTTCATGATCTAATCCTACTAGCATGAAAGTGAAAGAGAGGAAAGAGAAAGTGATTACCTTGCCTAGTAAGATTCCCACCTTACCATGAATCACCAAGGAGGGAGAGCCCAATAGGTTCACCCATAAACTGTGCTTTGTAACTGTAATGCATCTTCTGACGGCTTTTGAAATATCCATAGATCCACATTCTTGTCACTATGGAATACAAAATGCATGTCTTTCAGGATTTAGAAACTTATGTGTGTTACCTTCCAAGGATTTAGCATATTTTAAAATGCATATCTCTTCAGGATTTAGAAACTTATGTGCATTACCTTCCGAGGATTTAGAAAAAATAAAAATGTGTGTCTCTTCAGGATTTAGCAACTTATGTCTGTTACCTTATGAGGATTTAGCATGTCGTAAAATGTAAACTATAGTATAAGGGGGACCCTATATATGCCCCCCTCCTTATCATGACTACCCACTAGGTAGGATAAGGAAGAGAAAGAGGATACCTACTTCACAAGGTAAGGAGATATCCAACTTAACAACAATATACACTATATCCTTAGCAAAGAGTATTGACCCTTACCTCTAAGAGCATAGATAATCATGAAATGGATATGTCACACATGGAAAAAGGATCCTCAAAGAGGAAGAGATCTTATCATCAAGACCCCCACCGTAGAGGAGTGCTTAGGATAAAATGTCATCTTCTAAAGAAAAGAGGGACCAAAGATTCGATCATCAAGCCCCCTACAATCAAGAGGAAGAGGAATCTTGGAATGAAGGAATAAAACTATAACCCAAAGCAAAGGCAAGAGTTTATAAAGAACATAATTTGCAAAATAAAAAAGAGGTGATGACCTAGGAGAACCACCTCTCATATAAGAGGGTATCCATAGCAAAAAAACATAAATCTTTATAAGGAAATAATGTTGTATGATAAAAAAATGCCACTAAGCTAAGGAAAGTAGATCCTTAGATAGAGGAAGAAGGAAAATACCTTGCCCCCCAGGAACGAAAGAAAGGGATATGCTAATTATATCAAGAGATGTTATAGCAAAGAGATATCTTTTACAAAACAAATTTCATAGAAAAGCTATCAAGAATGATTATGAAAGAAGGAAGTATGTACCATAATAGAAAATTATAAGGATAGAATATAAAAAGAATAACCAATTAAACTAAAAAAAAAATACATGCTAAGAGCATAATGGATCCTAGAAGATTGGAAGAAAATGCCTCTTGCCCCCCAGTTAAGAGACAAGAGGAGAAAAAAATGTTTTAATTTATAGAAGAATGAGGGGAATGCCCTATATCAAAATTATGAAGAAATTGTAATATTGCACAGGAATGAGATATAATTCCTAAAGCAGATCTCTAACATATAGTTTGAAATGCACACAATCAACAAGTAAGTGTGTATTACTATAATGAAAAGGACATCCGTATTTAGAGAGAGCATTTTTTGGCATAAGTTTAAAGATTTCTTTCTTAGAATTCATTAACTGGACATACACTTTCTTAGCCACATCTTGAGGAGTATCGGGGTAATCTAAGGAAGGTGTTGGAAGAAAAACATGAAGAGGAGGATGATAGTTAAGATCAGACACCTTGAATTGAGAAGGCAAGAAACCTATACCATGCATATCTTGTTTAGGGGATGGATGAATCGGGTTTTTAATGCCATGTTCATTAATACCAAGCCCTAAACCCTTATAGTCTTTTTTATCCACCATAGTGTATCCGGTAGTGTACATATCTTGTAAAGCTTCAACAGGAGGTGATTAATTATGGTGTTCATGAGAAAATTTTGTGTATGGTGGAATGATAGGTTTAGAAGAGGTTTCTTTGTTTTTCCCTTTAATATCATCATGAATCAGATAAGAAGGGGAAGGTAAATGAAAGAATTCTTGAACATATGCATCATGAACCCTAGCTTGAGCCCCATCATAAGTATGGGAATAACTAGGGATAGAATATGGAGAAATAGAAATAGGAATATTAGGATTTGGATTAGGAATGATAGGATGAGGATTAGGAGGATTAGGAACTAGATTAGGAAGATCAATAAATGTTGTATCATCCACCTAATTCTTGACATAATCCAAAAGAGCAATAAGTCCACTACACAAATCCTTGATGAAAGTTTTGAAAGTAGGAAGACTAGTATTAGTTAATCTCAAAATAGCATAAGCAAGTGAAACATGAAGATTAACAAACATGATGAAATGGATGATACTTTCATAAACATCATAAGTACTATAAAGAGATGCTAAAAGAAGCATAATGAGAAAATAGCCATACCCCAAAGCATCTTAAAGATCTTCATAGTGAAAGAAATATAAGAAATGTTTTTATATTTTTATGAGTGTGTAGATTTTTTTGTATTTTAAAATAAAAGAAAACTAATTTAGTATGTATGCAAAAGTTAGTCTCTAAGGAAAAGAGGCAAAGCATCTAACACCAAAAAGAAAGAGTTGTCTATCGTGGGTTCACCAAAATGTAACATATAAAATGGTATATTTGAAATGTAGGGATAAATAAGATGTTCCCCTTTTATCATTAGATACACAAAGGAAGGATCCAAATTGATTAACCCCAAAGGAAGGATCAATACATAAATGAATCAATCGATTGGAAATAATAGTAAAGAGGAAGATCTTAAATTCTTGTTTATAGAAAAGAATGTGTGATAGGTTTAGAAAGATTAAGAACTTTAATTGAAATGAATAGGAGAAAAGTACTAACCTTGAAATGTTATAGATCTTAAGAGTGCTATTTTTGGGGGTCTGCACTCAGTTTCTGGAAAATTTGAGACCAGATTTGGAACAGAAATGCAGAGACGAACAAAACTCAGAAATATTTTTCCAATCTGACATAGTTCCGATTTTGACCCTCAAGTCAATGTCACCATTGACCCAGAATTTCCGATTCTGACCTAGGGAAAAATTAACCTAAAAAGTCTCTGGCATGAAATCTATTTTTGGATCCTAAAAGTTTGTCGAAAAGGGTATCCAATTTTGCACTCTGATCCGTTGTTATGAACTTGTACCTGCAAGAAAAATGGTTTATTTGTTGGGGGGAGAGGTTTGCCTTAGTGAAACCCCGATTTAGGAATTAACCTTGAAATCAATAATTGAAATAAAGAATGCTAGCAAGTAGTATAAATGAAGCTATGATATTCAATAGATATGCAATTGTATTTCGAATGTAAACAAGTATGTAAATATGAAAGATTGGACTCAATATTAGAAACCATAAACCTCCATGATTGTATGCTTGGAATCCACCTTGAAGAGAGAATGAATGAGTATTGAGGATGCACAAAGAATCTTGAAGGAAGATCACACCACCATGATGGATAGATCTAGGGCTTGAATGATGAATCTTGAATGCTTGAACCAAATCCCTTCAAAGGCTTGAAATCTCGAATACTTGATCTTGAATACAGAACTTGAATGCTTGAGAGGAAGACTTGAACACTTTGAAAGATTAAAAACATGTAGAAAAGTGGGTGCTTTAAATTTTTTCTTCTTGGATAGTAGATGATTTGTACTTGATATGACTTAGTGCTTAGCTTCTTATCACTTTTTTGTACTTAGATAAAATGAGAGGAGAAAACTTCCTTATCTATGAAACTAGGGCACAATCTTCTAGAGAGGCCTACATAGGATAATTAAATTCCAATTAGACCTACACCCCTAAAAGAGGACCTATATTAAATATAATTTAAGAATTGTCACTTTGGAACCCAAAACAGCTGACCCAAAAGCGGGAAATAACTTTTGATGACCTTCGGCAGCCAACAAAATTTCAAACTAGAAAGGGGGACCCTGGTCAAAGTTGAGGTCATCCTTGACATAGGTCAAGGTCAAGGTTGATCTTGACCTAGGTCAAGGTCGAGGTCGACCTTGACCCAGGGAGTCAAAACCCCTAGAAAATGTGCCAGATGGGATGGATGGTGCCCGGAGAGGCCCAATCAGGGTCCTAAATAGGAAGAGAAGTAGGAGGGGGTGCATAAATAAGGGGACAATATGATGATGGTCAAAAACACCCCCTAAGGAGGGCTAAACATTCTTAACATGGAAGTGCTTCCATTTTAAGATGATACAATATTGTCCTAACCCAGTTTTGTCTTAGGGAGTCCAACCACAAAATCCATACTAAGACACTCCCATGGTCTATTTTGGATTGGAAGGGTTTGATATTGTTAGAGTTAAAAAGGTGTTTTCACTTATTAATAAAATCATTATTGATTTAATTATTAAGTCACCTTTCAATTATTAATTAAATCATTATTGATTTAATTATTAAGTCACCTTTCACTTATTAATTAAATCATTATTGATTTAATTATTAAGCCACTTTTTATCTCTATTTCACTTAAGCTAAACTTTAGGCAGGCAATAATTGATTCTTTATTAATTATTCATGCAACCTAGGTTTCTCCACCCTTTTTAGGGTTTTGATCTCCTTTATTAGGATTCATCACTTTGTAATTATTTGTATCTATCTTGGGAATTCCCTCAATTCCTTCTCTGAATGATATTTCATATTTCTTGGACATTCTGAGTTGTGTCTCCATTCTTTACTTTGTGACAAGTTATTTTGTTGTAGGTGATATTGGCTTATGAATCCGATGAATTCTAACAGATACAACCCTGTATTTGATGAAGTTCCTTTAGCTTTATGACAAACAATACAAGTCTCTACATGTCTCTTAATGTATTTGTTCATCTTAGGCCAGTTATAATATCTTTGAACCAATTCTATGGTCTTACTAACACCAAATGTCCACTAAGTGACCCATTGTGTTTCTCTTGAATTATGTTCTCTCTCATTGAACCTCTAGGCACACAGAGTTTCCCTCCCCTAAACAAAATACTTCCTTGAAGAATAAATTGAGAATACTCACTATGGAAATGATTTTGAAAGTCTTTGCATACCTTATAAAGAGACAAGAAGTCCTCATCATCTAGTTAAAGCTCCTTGAAACTGTCTATACCAATGCTTCTTAACTATACTTCTTGGACTGTCAGTGATCTTTTGCTCAATGCATCTGCCACCTTGTTTTGTTGCCCTTTCTTATGCTTGATAGTGAATGTGTAGGCTTGAATATATTCTACCCACTTCATGTGTGTGTGACTTAACTTGTCTTGTGAGTTTAAAATGCTTAAAGCTTGATTATCTGTACATACTAAAAATTCTATAGGAAGGAGGTAGTGCCTCCATTTTCTCGAGGCTTGAACCAATGAGGCTTGAACCAATGCATACAACTCCAAGTCATATGAGGAGTACTTTTTTTCATCACTTAGATTTTCACTATGGAAGGCCACTGGTTTGTCTTCCTTACTTAGGACTGCTCCTTTAGCAGTGTTGTTAGCATCACACTCAACAATGAATAACTTCTCAAAACTAGGAAGTACCCAGATTGGTTGGGTAGCTATCTTTTTCTTCAAAGTCTCAAATCCCCTATTGGCTTGCTCATTCCACTAAAACTTAGTCTTCATGTCTCCTTTTATTATGTATAAGACTGGTGCACATATCTCACTGAACTATCTGATGAACTTCATATAAAATTGTGCTAAGCCATGAAAGCTCATTACATCTATAGCAGACTTAGGTGTAGTCCAATTTATGATTACTTCCACCTTTCTAGTATACATTTTCAAGTTCCCTTCTAATATAACAAAACCAAGGTACACCAACTCTTATTTCATGAACTCACATGTATCCAAGTTGATTGTTAGTTTCTCCTCATTTCATCTTTGTAAAATCGTCTACAAATGTTTAAGGTGGTCTTCCTTTGTCTTAATAAAAATCAAAATATCATCTAGGTACACCAAAACCCACTTACCTATGAAATATTTTAAGACTTTGTTCATTAACCTCATAAAGGTACTTGGGGCATTAGACAACCCAAAGGGCATAACTAACCACTCATATAGGTCTTATGTTGTCTTAAAAGCCATTTTCCACTCACCCCCCTCCTTGGATCTGATTTTATGGTACCCACTCTTAAGGTCAATTTTGGTAAAATGCTTGGCTCCTCCTAGACAATCCATTAAGTCTTATATCCTTGGGATTGGGAATCTATACCTTATGGTGATTCTATTAATGGCTCTAGAATATATACACAACCTCTAAGTACCACCTTTCTTTGGGACTAGGACAATGGGGACTATACAAGGGCTTATGCTCTTCCTAATTAGGCCTTGGTCAAGAATCTCTTGGATTTATTTAGCAATCTTTGTATTCTCTTGTGGGGTCATCTTATAGGAAGCTTTGTTAGGGAGTGAGGCTCCTGGGATGAAGTCAATTTGATGGCTAATGAATCTCTCAGGTGGTAGGGTAGTTGGTTGTCCATCACTAACTATCTCCTTGTACACGTTCAATAGATCTTGTACCTCTATGGGAATTTCCACCTTCTTGTCCACCTTTTCATCCTTAGGTTTCAACACTAAGGCAAAGCCCACTCATTCTCCTTCTTCTAGTGTGCTCAAGAATTCCTTTTCCCCCATTAAGAGTACATTAGGACCTACTGTCTTCACTTCTCCTTCTTCCAAGATTGACTAAATTTTAAATGTGACACCATCATTCTTAAATGAGTAAGAGTTCTTAGCTCCATCATGAATAACATATCTATCAAACTGCCTGGGTCTTCCAACAAGAGATGACAAGAATCCATGGGTAAGACATCACATAAAAATTTGTCCTTATATCTTCCTATTGTGAACTCTAGCCAAGCTTTCTCATTCACTAGCACATGTTGGTATTTATTCAACCAGGTGACCCTATAGGGGTTAATATGCGGCATTATTTTCAACTTTATCTTATCAACTGCTTCAACAGAGATAATTTTATTAGTAGATCCAGAGTTAATGATAACTTTGCAAACCTTACCTAAGATCTTGCACTTAAATCTAAACATAGACCTCCTTTGGCTTGGATATTATCGGACTGGTTATTTGGGGAGTATCCTTCTGACCATAATATTCTCCCCTATCTATGAATCCAATGCCACCTCTATTGTCTTGATACTAGAAGACTCTTCTTGCACATAACTTATTCTTTTCTCTCCACCTTGGGATGATGAACTCTTTTCAGGACACCTATATGCAGGATGCGCATACTAGTGACAATTGGAACACTTCATAGAAGAGAAGTAAGATCCTCTTCCTTGGCCACTTGATCTTCCTCTAAAGTTTTTGCTAGAGCCTCTACCTCTATTGTAACCACCTCTACTACTAGTTTATTCCCCCTGTTTCTCAGTGAGCTTGGACTCTCATTAGTTCCTTGCTCAAAATTCCTTCCTCCCAAGCCTCCTCTATGTACTCTACCATCTCTTCCTCTACCTCTACCACTACTACTTGAATCATGCTTCTTCTTAAGCTTCTCTTCTACCTCGAGAGCAAGTTGATAACATTGATGAACTGTCCTTGCACATAACTTATTCTTTTCTCTCCACCTTGGGATGATGAACTCTTTTCAAGACACCTATATGCATGATGCCCATACTAGTGACAATTGTAACACTTCATAGAAGAGAAGTAATATCCTCTTCCTTGGCCACTTGATCTTCCTCTATAGTTGTTGCTAGAGCCTCTACCTCTGTTGTAACCACCTCTACTACTAGTTGATTCTCCCTGTTGCTTAGTGAGCTTGGAATCTCCTTGGTTCCTTGCTTTAAAATTCCTTCCTCCAAAGCCTCCTCTATGTCCTCTTCCATCTCTTCCTCTACCTCTACCCCTACTACTTGAATAATGCTTCTTCTTAAGCTTCTCTTCTACCTTGAGAGAAAGTTGATAAAATTGATGAACTATCCTTGTGCTTAAGAGGCTTATCTCCTCTTGTATGTTCCACCTCAAGCCATTTAGATACCTATCCACCTTTAGGATTTCTTCTTCCATAACATGTGACCTCAGACATAGTTTGTGGAACTCCTCTGTATAAGCACTTACTTCAAGATCTTTTTGCCTTAGGTTTTGTCTTTTCTTATGTAACTGCACTTCATAATCATCTGGTGGATATGTCTCTCTAATTTTTTCCACCATACCTTTCCAAATTGTAATTGGACTCTTTCCTACTTTTATCCTCTTATCTTGTATAAATTTCCACCAGGCGAAGGCAGTGCCTCCCATTCTTGACTTGGCCACCTTGACTCTTTGAGCCTCACTAACTCCTTACCACTCAAAGTGATTCTCCATCCCTTCTATCCACTCCATGACTATTTATGCCTCCATCCTTCCACTAAATAGTGGTATTCCTTCCAAGGAATTTCCACTCATGGCCTTCAATGCTCTCAAGAAAGGTTCTTCTTGTAACAAAGGGTTAGGTTTAGGGACTTGGTCTTCTAATGCCAACTCCTTATCTTTGTCTTCCACTTATCTGACCTTCTCCCTTACTATTTCTTCCATAGTTTCTAATTCTCCCAACTTGTCTCTAATGGAAGATATTTATTCTCTAAGGAGCATATTATCCTCCTTCTATTCCTCCATCTCCTTTTCTAATTATGCATTTTTCACCATTTTTTATGAACCCACTGATTCTGGTGAATACAACATCCACCTTTTCAAGCCTAATCTTTAGGCTCTGATACCAATCTGATAGAGGTGTTCTCTCATAGAGTCATCTTGAATCACTTATAGGCCTCTCCTCTAGACCTAATGTAATTCTTCACAAACCCTATACTAAGGGTGGAGCACTTAGTTCTCTTACCCTTCAATCCAAGAATCCCTCTACCGTTAGTGTATTCATGTTTCACTGAATCTATTGGATAAAATACCACCAAACCATTACAACACATACATAGAGTCTTGCAAGGTTTTTATCACATCAAATTGTGTCTATATACTATATTATTGAAGGTTTCTATCTATCCATCCTTCAATCGAGTTCCTAAAAATTAGGAATAAGACTAGTGCTTTCTTGTATCCCTATCTAGGCTCCTAAATTGGAATAACTCATAAATCATGCAAATAAGCCCCAAAATACTCTTTTATCTAGATACCCTTTCGGAAAACTCAAAATATTTCTAGGGTTAGGGGTCCTCAAGTCATTCATACAGTTCCTTAATACCCTTAGAGACCATGTCCTTAAAAGTAGGGCTAATTGATTCAACTGGTGCAATTCTTCTCAAAAATAGATGAAATGGATTCATCAGTCTTTACCATGGCTCACAGTGTCTTTTCAACTCCCAAATACCACCCTCCAACCATTGTATTTCACTATTCAATCCAACCCTGCAAATTACAACTCACTGTTCCTCTTTTTCCCTAGTTGGGCTATTGCCAAGCTCGCCTAAGGCAAGAGCTCATAAATCACCACTTCTACCTATACAACTAAAACCAAAAGAAAACCTATGAAAAATGACCAATATTTCATTCCTCCAAGGCACAATTACTTTCCACGGTGGGAAAATCTCTGAGGAGTCATTCTTCTATATATAGTACAGACTGGTCCAGAGAACACAAAACTAGAAGAAGATTTTATGTACAACTTAAAAATGAAACTTAAGAACAAATCCAATCCACACATAACTAGGAAAAACTATGAAAAGCTAATTATATTGAAAATCTACTCAATTCAAGCCATCTATAATGTTATGAAGTGAAAAACACCAAAAATTATGACTGTACAGAGTTTGCAACTTCACTATTGATTCAAAATGTAACAAAATAACATCCAACCCTTGGACAATGCCAATAAATTCCTTAAATATTCTTCCTCTTCATAGGACAACCTTTCAAAGTGATCAAAACCCAATTTTTGATACAAAGCAACTTTTTTGGAAAAGTTGTCGAGCAACTTTCAAAAGTTGCAAATGTTACTCAAGCAACATTTTGCATTTTTTTACAATTTTTATTTCTCATGACTCCAACTCCATGGATGGATTAAAAAAGTTCATAAACCATGTACTATGACTCAAAACACCCCAAAAAATTTCCTTCTAGGCATTTTTATTTCCCAACCCACATTTTGACTCATTTTGTCCAATAGGACATTACAAAGGTCATTCAGACCAAAAACCACAAAACTCAAACACCAACATTCCTAAAACATTTCAAAAAAACCCTAAAATTTCCTAAGATACCTTAGAAACTATGAGAAAAAATCTCACGACAAAATGAAGGGCTTCAACCCTAGGTGATCCTGCACCACCGACTGGAAGAATCCTTGAGATCGAGTATATAAGTGAAGTTGTTTTATGACGCGAAGGTGTGTGTGGAGTGTATAGATGCGTTATGATATCTGAATCAGACAAAAGACGTTGCGAGATTTAACTAGGACTACTTGAGCATAGAATATGCTTGTACAGTTTATATTGACAAATCATTGTAATAGACAATTATGTTTTGTAAGAGCAGTGAGCTCCTTGTATACCCCTAACAGGGTTTCTATCCTTTAACATGGATATGTACTAAATGTAATATTCAGCTCCTAATAGGGCTAGGTATCCTAATAGGGAAACTATACTTCTTAGTGCATCATTTGTGGGTATCATCCCCACCGGGGTTTTCCCTTGGCCAAGGTTTCCTCGTGAACAAATTATGGTGTTATGAGTTGTTTACTTTATGTGTATGCTCTTCTTATTTCAGTACTTGATTGGTTAAGTTTTAATTTGGTAAGTTTAATAATATGGTGTTGTAATACTAATTCACCCCCCTCTCAGTATTACTTAATCCTAACAGATACTTCCTTTTATAGAGTGCCTCAAATGGTATCATCCCCAAAGATGTATGATGAGAATTTCTAAATGCAAACTCCACTAGAGAAAAGTATCCTTCCCCTTGTACTGTTGATCCATATAGTACATCTTAAGAAAACCCTCCACAACTTGATTCACTCATTTTGTCTTCTATCTATCTATGGATGGTAGACTATACTAAAATTCAATTTTTCCCCCATTACAACATTCAATGTTGTCTAAAATCTTGGCATCATCCCCGTGTTTCTATTAGAGATCATGGTTTCAGGTGCATCGTGTAATCTAAATATCTTTTCCATAAATTTATTCACCAAAGTAAAAGATTTATCTCCAAGGTTCCCTTGTATGAAATGTGCTACCTTGGTTAGTTTGTTAAAAACTACCAAGAGACATCATGTCAGTTCCTAGTCACGGGCAATCCCTGAATGAAATCTATGCTAATAACTTTCCATTTGTATTCTAGTACATCATGTAGATATAAAAAACCTACAAGGTGAATATGATTAGCCTCGAATCGTTGGTATTCTAAACATAGGGCCACATATGTAATAATGTCTTTCTTAAGTCCTAGCCAAAAGTACAATGGTTTTATGTCAGCCACCATCTTATTCACACCACAATGCCTTGAATAAGGCATAATATGTATCTTGTATAAGATCAACTTCCTAAACCTAGCTTGGTCTGGTACAAACATTCTATCCTTAATATCTTAATATTCTATCCTGATAAAAAATATATCCATCAAAGCAATAATTAGATGGATATTATTCTAATGTTGATTTGACTAGTTCATAAAGCTCATTATCCTGAAGATTTTGCAACACCCATTGCCTCAAGTTTGTCTTGGTGGTGGATATAGTTGATATATGTCTTCTCTTGCTGAGAGCATCAACTACCATGTTTTCTCTATCTTTTATATAGTCAATCCCAAAGTCATACTCACTAAGGAATTCTAGTCATCATCTCTGACAAACGTTAAGATTAGGTTGTGTAAGAATGTACTTGAGTCCCAAATGATTAGTCTTTAACTCAAAAGGATTACTTACAAGGTAATGTCTCCACATATATAATACATGCACTATTGTATCTATCTCCAAATCATGTGGTGCATAGTTGAGTTCATACTGATTCAATTTCCTTGACTCATTCCACTGCTTGACCATTTTGTATTAACACTCCCCCAATTCCTTCACTTGATGCATATGTAATAACTATGAACTATCCATTAGGATCAGTAATAGTCAAAGTAGGATTTGAAGTGAGAATCCCTCCACAAACTTCCTATAGTAACTAACAAGTCCATTATTTCCTTGATCTTATTAGGGTCAATTGTGATGCCTTATGTTGACATAATATGACCCAAGTAGGGTACTTTCTTTTGGTTAAAGGTACACTTGGAAATTTTTCCATAAAACTTATGTTCTCTCAAGTGTTGAAAAACTATCTTGAGATGTTTATCATGCTCCTCTAAAGACTTAGAATAGATAAAAATATCAACAATGAATATCAATACAAAATCATTAAGACAATATCTATAGACACTATTCACCGATTTCATAAATGTTGCAAGTGCATTTGTCAATCTAAAAGGTAACACAACAAAATCATAATGTCCATATCAAGTTCTAAATGTAGTTTTTGGTACATCTTCTTCCTTAATTCTTAGTTGGTGGTACTTGGATCTCAAATCAATCTTAGAGAAAATGACAACTCCCTTCATCTGATCAAACAATGGGAGAGGATATCTATTCTTGATAGTCACCTTGCTCAACATCATGTAATCAATACATAAACACATGGTGCCATCCTTCTTAACAAATATAACTGGAGCTCCCCATGGTGATACACTAGGTTTGATAAACCCCTTCTCTACCAATCCAATAATTCTACCTTTGATTTGTATATCTTAGTATTTGTCATCTTGTATGGATCCTTGGATTGGGGTCAATTCTTAGAAGCAAATCTATAGAAAATTCAAACTCCTTCTTGGGAGGCAATTCTGGTAACTCCTCTAGAAATACATCTTGGAACTCCTTGAGGATAGGAAAACCATCCAATAATGTAGTGGTGTCATCAAGGTCCTTGACATGAACTACATATATCATGCACCCATTTCTATGTGCTTTGTCCAATTTCATGGCTGAGATTTGTCTCAACGCAATTAGCCTCTTCACTCCTTGAATCTCTACAAGCTTCCTCATGTCATCAACACAACTAAAAATCCTCTCCTGAAAATTAACTACTTCCTTATTCTCAATTGGCCAATTGATCCCTAGGATTATTACATAAGATCCTAGAGGGGCTACATAAAGATTTACTTGAGTTTGGAAGCTCAAAGTTCTAACTCACTGCATGCTAAACATTATTCTACCTTGTGCTCTGCTTGATTCCATATTGAACTTACCAATGTTTTGACATATATCCAACTCTAATATATAACTTTGATACAAATGTTTGGGTCAATAAAACATTCAATAGCTCCAGTATCAATCAAATAGAGACTTGGAATCCAAAGAGCTTACTGATAATCTGGATAGGTGTTTCTTGAAACTTAGACTATCTGTTGTCAACAACAACATGTATCTAGTGATGTGCCTGACCCTGTTGTCCTTGGTCATTCCTCCCAACTGAGCATTGGGGAAAAGTGTTTGTGTAATGGTCCCCACCACACACATAGCATGCATCAATAGGTCCTTGTCTTCCATTTGGCCTATTTCTCTTGAAATTATTCCTATTGACCTAGTTAGGGAAAACTTTAGTGGCGAATATTTACCATTTGGTGAATGTCTCATGTCCGCGACCTGAGATTTGGCAAATATATTGTGTATATAAGGTTGTCGACATTGCTCGACCTTTATAAATATTGGATCGAATTCCCAGGCACATCTCCTATTAGTTTATGTATTTTTATCCTTTTCTTTCCCAATATCGCTGATCAAATTAATTGTTGGACACTATAAATTGAAATTTTTTGCCTACAATTTCCAAAGCTTGTCGTAATTAAAGACCATATTCGCCAATATGTGGTCAATATTTAAGGTTAGGGTACAGGATATGTGACATGTGTCTCTATTCCAGAGATTTTGAATGAAATTTTATGACTTTAAAAACTTTGTCCCGAAATAGATTTGACATGTGTCTCTATTTCAGAGACTTTTGGGGAAATCTTTGTGTCCTTTTAAACCTTGGCCCGAAATAGAATTCCTGCCATTGATCTAGGATCATTCGACGATTATAAAAAGTAAGGTTAGTTCATGTTAGAAGATAGAAAATTAACTCATGATACCTTAATAAAATTCATTTGAGCTTTCTTGGTATGTGTGTTTGTCACTGCAATTTTTTTCAATAATGAAAGATTCGCCAAGATTTTATAAATTTTTTATATAATTGAAAAAAAATGCCAGTACAACTAATATTTTTTCCTTTCAAATTAAAAACTTTCGCCAACAATATTAATTTTTCCCTCCCAAAATAATGTAGGATTCGCCAATATTTTACACATTTTCCTAGGAGGGGGTTTCTTAAAGTTTTCCCTAGCCCTAGTTGTTGTTCTAATTGTAATTTTAATTATAATTGTTGTTGTCCATGTTCTTGTTTTGATTTCTACTTGAGTCCCCTTGGGCTTTCCCTTATGCACCATTATT
Source organism: Thuja plicata (assembly GCA_018584345.1). Lineage (NCBI taxonomy): Eukaryota > Viridiplantae > Streptophyta > Pinopsida > Cupressales > Cupressaceae > Thuja > Thuja plicata. Next base: position 2,107,673 of record MU225405.1, on the reverse strand, counting down.
CTTGAGATTCCTTATCCGATGATACCTTCCCTTATGTTGATTTATTCTCTAAAATTTCCTCTTCCTATATCCTCATACATTGCTATTATTTTGTTTGTTTGTTGTTTTTGTTATGAGATACTAACATCTCTTGGACCTTTTGTTCCTGCTTGATAACCTTCTCATACACTAGATCCATTGTTGTTGGATTGTGCATGTCCACATTAATCCCAATCTTAATTCTCAACACCAAAAGAAACTTGTGAATCTTGAATTGTTTATCTACTTGATATTGTAGGACATATTTCATAAGATGACAAAACCTTTCATAATAATCTATCATAGTTAATGCTCCCTATCTAAGATTCTTGAATTTTTTCATTTTTGTAACAAAATATGATTATGGAAGCCATGTCTTTTGAAAAAGTTGTAGGAACACTTCCTAAGTTACCTTACCCATTTGTAAATGTTTCTCAACTTGCTCATTATCCCACCAAGTGACAACTTCACTTACAAGCTAGTAGGCACCCCACACAACTCGTGTTTCCTCAAAAATATTATGAATCTCAAAATACTTCTCCATAGCAATAATCCAAGCTTTAACTATATCTCTAATTATTTTCCCATCAAAGGTAGGCGGGGTGACCTTTTTGAGGTCTTTTCTCAATTCCACTGCTATCCAATCTTTGTTCACCTATGCCTCGACTCGCTAGTCCTCTTCTCTTTTCTATTGTACCTCATTTATCCTTTTGTCCTCCTCATGGTGCTAATCCTCCTCTCTCCTCCTTTATTCTTCTATTCATTTATCTTCTTCACAAATCTCCCTTAGATTCTATTCCAAATCATCCATGCTGGCCCCATGCTGGTTCAAGAGAGCTCCTTGCATGATTCAGGAGTTCAAGGATCCGGTCCAACCTCTCATCTGACCCATTATTAGGTCCATTGCTTGACCCAACCCAATTTGTGTTGTTCCTAATCTTCATTATGGTTACTCAAAGGTCTTGTATCGACAAAGGTGCATGCTTTTAGCAACAAGATATACCTAGGCCCTAGAGTTTAACCTAGAGCTTTGATACCAAAATATAAGGTAAATCCATGCAATACATATTTTCTAAAATTAACACAAAATTTCCATTAGTCACTAAAGAATAAAAATTAAATAAGAACAAGTTCTACAAAAAAATCTGACATATGATATAATCCAACATAACTATATCAAAATTGATCAACATGTCGATACATCAAATGATAATGATACAACTAGACCATCAAAGGGTTAATACATTATATGATTCATATTGTGATATTATGCATTATTTTTGCATCTTTGGCATTAGACTGCTCTCCACTTGTTATGCTCGAGATGAGAATGAGGTCTACGCGCTTTTTTTGCCCAACCACAAAGTTGTTAGCTCTCTTGGTTCTTAACATGAAAGGTTGAGTTCTTGACCTTGCATCGAAGAACCTAGAAAAATGGAATCGGTAGCATGACCGAGAACTGGGATGGCTAAGTGTGATGCCCGTGCCTTCATGTATACATCCTCAGGATAATAACTGTTCATCTGCAACTGCCGACCCCTCGGCAATGGAGGAGTGAATGCAATCTGCGGAGGTTTTTTGAGTTTTTGCCCTGGAATTTTAATGTATTAAAAATCTTGCTAGATTTCAATTTTTAGGGCATAGTGGTTTTGATTGAATACTTCAATATATGGGACACAATGTATATTTTCCACACTACAAATGATGCCAAATGTATGTATCGATCGATCTTGGTAGTGGTCATATGTTTAGAGGACTTTCTTACTTTTTGTAACTCCTGTCATATCCATATATTATGTAATCAGGCATGGATATTGGGTTTTCTTACTGGTTCTTTCCCAATTGATCCCTTGACCAATTTTATATTAATAATATTAAATACTAGTGGTTCGCCCACTTTTGATTAAAAAAAACTATCATATCAACCATTACAATGAAATATCCACCCAAAGATATGTCAGGGAGAAATAACAAAATACATTCACTAGTATCAAATGAGTGAACAATCACTTTGGCCAAAGCATAATTAAGATAGTTCCGTGGCAGAAAGGTCAGAAAAATCAAAACGTCTATCATTCCTTGTTACCCCATATTCAACACCCATCCATAAATACAATCACACATGCATAGAAAATATAACACATCCCTTCCTAGATTCCATTTGTTATGAAAATAAAATATCTACCCTTGTTCTCAATATTAGAAAATGATCATATTGCACAATGATCAAAACACATGACATCTTGTACTAAATCTCATAAGGCTACACTTTCTCTATAAATAATACCAACAATTAATAAAGTAGTGTATTTGAGAAAATGCCCAATGCACATAAAATACATCATCCATGATCCTTGATATATATAAGAAAATGCCCATGACATAAAATGAATCATCCATGATATATATATATATATATAATGCCACCTTAAGAAAATTTTCTTCTCATCAAATTTGCATTTAGAATCGATGTACCCTTTACACTAACGATTAATTACTACTCATTTAGAAATCTAGTGTCACGTGAACAACTCTATTTCTTGGCTAATCTTGAGGACAACAAGAATAAATTCCCATCATTCAAAATAATAACCTCCTACATTATTGCAAGAATAACACTATCACTCCAATGAAAACATTTCATAGGAGGTCTATTAATGTACTTATTTATACCAACAATGATATTTAATTTATGATTTGGTCTTAAAAAACAAATATATTTCCCAATACAAGGAGCAATATGAGGTTCAACCTAAATACACGAAAGGATCTATGCATTTCTTTACTCGGAATATATATATATTGATTTGATTATTTAATAATAATAATAAAGGGATGTGAAATTATGAATTTAGAGCATAATAATGGTTTTTTTTTTTTTTTTTAAAAATGTTTATCATAGAATCTCTGTTTTTATCTTTAAAACTAATATACACATGCATTAACTTGAAGACAATTAAAAATCATATTTATTTAATTTAGATTTTACTAGAATTCATGCATAGTACTTAGATCTCTCTCTATATATGAAAATCTAATTATTTAGTTAAGAGTATTTAATTTTCTTTAAAAAAGGAATAATACTAAAAGTTTAAATTATCACAATATTTTTTTCTAATTATTTATTAAATGAAAAATTTCTTAAATCATCAACAAAAATCAAAATATGATGTTTCCTATAATTAATTAATTAAATAAAATGACATTATTTCTAATTAATTTTAAAAACACACATACACACACATATTTAAAAAATGCAAGTTATAAATTTATAAAATACAAGCATAGAAATAAATCAACTATGTGAGTGTGTGAGTGCATGATTCTTTCACTTCGGGTTAGTACCATAATTCATAAATCCATAATCAATAATCAAGTTGCATCATTAATCCATTACATTTCATATTCGACCATTCATAACATATATAATTACGATGCATAATAATCATAATCAAAGCAAATACATAACATGATATCCATAACATACTAATCAAATATTTTTTATCATCCATAAATTCAATAATTTAATGCCTAACATCAATCAAAGTCTCTAACTAAATCATACATGGTCAAAGAAAGTCAACTGAGTCTACTATATCTCCTCAAATCTAGGTCACTCATGATCGAGACGTGACATGATGTATGTAAGTGCATGTATATAGAGGCCATTACAACGGAAACGTCTAAATGTGCAACTAAAAAGTAAATCTTACCAAGGGGACACTTAGTTTTTTTTTCACTTTTTTGAAACTTTCCTTATGCATTTTATGTTTTAGTTGCACATTTAGCCAATACCCCATTACAACTAGCCAATATTGATTTGGTCACGATTATAACTCATGTATGCAATTTGAGTAAAACTACTATTTGTTATTTTGGTTGTCCATATTGTTTGATTTGAATGCTTGTTAAGACATATATCTAGGATTACCCTCTTAAGTTTAAAATGAGCTTAACTTAGGCTTTATCTATTTTGAGTTTGTTTATGAGCCTCTATTTACCTTCTGGAAGACGAACCTCTGGCCAAATTTGGCACTGAACATAAAACATATTATTTTGGACAAAAGACAATGCTAAACGTCTCTTGGAGTTAATACCATCACATGTCATCAATGCTAGCTATCATTTGTTCCTTGTTTCCAAAATCAAAATTGATGTTAAAATTATCATAGATTATTAGTTTCCGCTACAGTTTTAAAATACACAAATTGTTTTATCAACCAATGAGAAACACTAATTAAAATAGATTGACCAACTTTTCTTATGTTTGTATCTGTTTTTCATTTTCATACAATAGTCATTTCACTATTCCATAATATGACTCCTTTTATCCTATTGCTTTTGACAATATGTGGGGGGATAAAACCACTTGTTTTTTATAATAATAATTTAATAAATACATACAATTATATCTTTTTGTCCTATTTCTTTTGACAATGTGTGGGTGATAAAACCACTTATTTTTTATAATAATAATTTAACAAATAATAATAGGTGTTATAAATAATTAATAGTATAAGAAGTTATTGTTACATGTCTATTATCATTATTATAATATAGATCAATTATTACATGTATAATTATATGTGGTATTATTTGATTGTTAATATATATTCAATTGAATACTTAATGCTTATTATTATATAGTCATTAATAATAAATAGTAGAATAATTACTTTACATAATAATAGATGTTATTAATAATGAATATGATAACAAGTTATTATTATATGTTTACTATTATAATATAGATCAATTATTAGTTCCTGCCGTAGGCAGGATAACTATAGCATCCGTTGCATGCTATTTTGGTATTTTATTCTGTCCAATCGCGTGCTTGAATTTTCCCAGCAGATGACATTATATCTAATGTCTTCACTTTTTGACAGTTAAAAATGTTTTAAAAAAAATATTATTTCTAATTTCTCATTGGTGCATATCGTGAACAGTCGTTGTGCCAAAAATTTGACCCTACTTTTGAGAAAATTGAAACACATATATTTTATCCCACCTACCTATAGTTTAGCCTATTCTTAGGCTTCTTGCTTTGGAAATGGAATGGAATTAATGCGAAATCTAGAATGATCTTGATATTTAAAATGGTAGCTGCAGAAATACATATTTTACAGTTCTACAGTTCGTAAAGGTACAGTTATTAGTGTAAAAAAGGTGAGCTCCTTTGTTATTGCGTTCCCAATAAGAAAAAGCTTCTCGCACCAACCACTGCCTACCATTCTCAACCACCAAAATTAAGGCAAACTTCTAGCATTCTTCAGCACCGTCCTGGAGAATTCTAGAACATATTCTAGAGTATTCTCAGACCTCTATAAGTAAAGGTATTATGTAAGCATTTTTCATCATATCTGTATTTGGTTATTGTGATTAATAGAGTCCATATTTGGGTTTCTCCTCTGTGTATTTCTCCTATGTAGTTTTTTAACAAGGCAGATCTTAAATTGTTAGTATATTGGAATTTCAACTTGTTTATAATTATAACTAATGTGTCTTTTAAATATT
>MU225405.1:2080376-2097664 GCA_018584345.1 Thuja plicata | reverse complement strand
AATTTTTTTGTAATTTTGAGAATGAAAAATTAATTAAACCCCTAGCAAAAATAGGGTCAACCAATAAGAAAAAAGAAATATTTTTCAAGAAATTGAAAATAAAAAGCAAGGCACTTTAAACATTGGAAATCATGTTTAATATTTTGCAAAGGCACAATTTTTAAGTCAAACTAATAGCATTAAATCACTTGAAAACATAAGTCTCAGCCTATAAATAGGCTGGACTAAAAAACAAGGCACTTGAAATCATTTGATAAGTAGGAGATATTTTCCACAGCAAGTCAAATTGTGATATTGCTATCAGGATTCAACTGTGTAGTTTTTTAAGTCAAACTCATTGAGAGATGGGTTCGTGTGAACAACTACTCATGAATCATGGGTCAATGAGTTTGACTTAAAAAACTACACAGTTGAATCGTGATAGCAATATCACAACTTGAAATCATGTTTAATATTTTGCAAAGGCACAATTTTTAAGGCAAACTAATAACATAAAATCACTTGAAAACATAAGTCTCAGGACTAAAAAACAAAAAAACAAAACAAAAACTTTTTAATTATTCTTTATTGTTTTATAAGACTGTTCATATATTTACATGCTCCTTGACGAAAAGAAAGCTACTTATGAACTAATCGTTACATTTAAAATAATTAAAATGGACTGAAAACAGAAAGAAAAAAAAAGCATGCTATACAATATTTTTTTTTTAATAATTTTTTAAATATCTTTATTTAAAATCTGACGATTCTTCCAAGAGGAAAGAGAGAGACAAAAATAAGAGAGTGTCGAGGGAGGAAGAAAGCACATGCTTACACTCAAATACTTAGTTCGTGATTAAAGGTTAAAATTAATTCATATTTTTAATTTTTTTGACACTTCTAAACAGAAAGCAAACTTGTTGCGAGCTCACCTGTCTCATTTAATTCCAATACGTACGAAAGATTTTTTCTTTCGTTCAATCACATCCACACATCAATTCCCGGCCCCTGCACCACAAACTGGGACAAGCCATGCTTTTATTAATTTGTTGACAGATAGCTGAAAGCTGATTTGGATCTCGTGGAATTTCAATTTTGATGGAGTATTTGGGGTTTCCAGTGGCATTTGCTCTGCTTTTCGGAACAATTCTTTCCTTTGTGCTCACACTGCGCAGGAAGAAGAATTCAAGAGCTACAACTTTGACAATGCATGTTAAGAGCGCCCTACTTAATGAGAGTGAAAGTGAAGGGAAGGAAGAAACGGACGTCATTATTGTTGGAGCAGGCGTCGCGGGTTCAGCTCTCGCTTACACTCTTGGCAAGGCAATTCTTCTCTTTTCCAATAATTTTATCGAAAAGCTTGTTAGATATTTTTGATTGCCCTGATTTAGATTGCCTTAAGTGTTTGGATCCCAGTGCATGTATTAGTAATTTTTACAAAATTGAAAGTAATGATTTTTATTATTAAATATAAAATCGATAAGATCTCCTGATGGATAAGTCCCATTTAGATGCTACAAGGGATTCCAGGCACTGCAATATACAAGCGCAGCGATTTACAAGATGAACCAAAAATAAATAATTCATTTGAAATTGAAATATTTTAATTTAGTTCACAAGACACCCTGTAAGATTTAGGGGATGAAAGAGATTTTTCAACACCGAATATTGTTGTAGCTCGGCTGGCATTTGCTAGACCCGTGAAAGCGTCTTAGATATGATTGCTTACTTCTTTAAATGGCATTTTCAACAAGCTTTACTATACATATATATCTTTGTTTTCGATGTATCTAACTTGACTATTTTTGTAAATTTTTATGATGTAAATAGTGCTTCTAATAAATGCGCAAGTAGAAACTAGAGAGTTATGTAGCTTGCCATGGATCCAAGCAAAGCTTTTACATCCTTTATATACAACAATGTCCTTTAAACAACCGCGCAGAAGGCAATGCGGGTGATTGGTGTTTGCACTTTCTGCTAAACATTTGAGATTATCGACCTTGACAGTCAGGTTATTGTTGAGGCTTTTCTAAATTACCTGTGCAGAAGTTTTGTAGATTTTGTCCCACGTTTCATTTTGAAAATTTTCTGAGTAAAAGTCCTCACAACTGTAGAATAGTAAGCATGCATATTTGCTCAAAATTCTATCAAAACTAGTAAATTTTTGAACATTTTACATGAATTTTTGGGATTTAAAAAAAAAATTAAATAGAAGTTTTGAAATATTTGTGTAAAATTAGATGAAAAATAGCCCATAAGAAATACCCTTTCACTCATCTTTTAGGGAAACAAAGTCTGGTCCTATGGGGCATTAACCATTGACTCTCTCTTTTAGTCACACACATGCAAGAACGAGAATTGATTCCGAAAAATGAATTTTATCTATCCAATAAGAACAACAAAATACTGCTGATATAATGCATGCACACATAGTTATAAGATTTGTCTACTTTGAAACTCTTCATATTGCCCAAAAAGTGAATAGCATCTATTCGGCTAAATTTGTTTCAAAGTTCTCCGGATCCTTCAGAACAAGCTTTCTGGAATTGGAACTAAGTCAAATTTATAAAGTTTATGGAACATTCTTTGGCATACAGGTCATGTTTATCCCAATCTAGAAATTTTGCCGGATAAAGAGCTTTTAAATTAATTGCTGTATCCATGTAGTGAGCTATGCCAAAGATTTGCTATATATCCTTGTTATATCTGTTTCATGATACATCACATTTGAATTTTTTTTTACAATGATAGTGTTATATCCATGTAAATGAGCTTTCTATTGATTAATTCTATCTTTGGCATACCTAGCTACAAGACAGCATTAAAGCAAAATTTAAGAAAGGTGGAAATTTCGCATATTTATTAGAGAATATTAATAATGCAAAACACTAAAACAACTTTGGGAGGGTTGAATTAGTTGAGAGCACTGATACAGATCTTGATGAAATGATGGTTTGTGTGTTGCTTTCTCATTTTTTGCTATCCAATGAAATGCAGGATGGAAGACGTATTCATCTTCTTGAGAGAGATTTGACTGAACCTGATAGGATTGTAGGGGAGCTCTTACAGCCAGGCGGTTACTTGAAACTTGTTGAGCTTGGTCTTGAAGGTATATCGTTTGGATCTATTATTTTATAGAGCTTGTGATTTCTCTCTATGTTTTAGCTTGACAGCAGGTTGTTGTAAATGAAAGAGGATCATTTTTAAACCTTTTGAGCATGTGACTTCCATTCTATGGTATTGGGACCTTTTTGATGAGACTATATTATGAAGGAAATTTTTATCCACCCTAAATGAACATTCTCATGATTTTGTATAGGCCTTTATGAAATGTAGTTTTCTCAATTTCATGCAACTGATGCTGATATTTCTATTTGTTATGCAGGCTTGGGATGAACTGTGCATTGTTTGGATTCTATCATTATCTTATATCATTCTTATAATTTCTCTCGTGTGTAGATTGTGTTGAAGGAATTGATGCCCAACATGTACTGGGATATGGGTTGTTTAAGGAAGGAAAACATACCAAAGTCTCTTATCCATTAGAAGGACACCGTGCAGATGTGGCTGGGCGTAGTTTCCACAATGGGCGCTTCATTCAACGCCTACGGGAAAAGGCTTCTTCTCTGCCAACGTACATACAGTGTCTTTTGTATTTTCATTATGGAATTTCTTGGTATCTTTTTGTTGTTTGATCTGAAGCTGGTCTCTTTGTTGGGAGTTGCAGAAGGTATTATATGCTTGGCTAAATTCTTCCATTAAAATATATATAATTTCGATTAGAAGTCATAATATAAAATAATTTTATTTATATAATGCTTGCATAATACCAGAGTGATAGCATGGCATCATCCTAGAACTGGATGCTCTGATATGGTTATGGTGCGATCTACATCAGTCAATAAATTGAATTGCACATTGTCTAAACTCTCAACATCTCTGGAATTCAGTTTTCTATAGGTGTTTAAATTACAAGATGTTACAATACCGGGCAAGGTCCTGAAAACCATTTGAAATTGAACCTTGTAATTGATGATACAGGACTACTTGTGTATCCGCCTTAAGGGGCTGGAGATGATGCCCAAGCATGCCTCCTTTTATATAGATCTATGTTGCTGAAGTTAGTTCAGGTCCTGGTTTGGGTTTGCAATTTCAGTTTGCATATCTGACAAAACAAATTTGGGTTCAACTTGGTCAATACAAAAAAGTCTTTCTATATATTATTATATATTTTAATATATGTAATTATATATTAATATATAATCAGTGTTCCATGAGGATGCATCCCCCTTTCCAAATCCCTCCATTAATTCCCTATTCAGTTTATGAGAATCTGTATTTGGTTAGCACTTAACTATTCCAAGCTTCTATCCTTGTTTTGATTTGGAAAATTTCTGTCAATTGACATTGCAGTGAGAATCATGAACACTTAATCTTTTTAATAATATTGCTGTTTTTGTTAAAATGGCATGGGTTTCTTATTCTCAAAAATATATTACTTTCAAGTTTCTTACATGAGAAAAATGGAAGTGAAGCTCATATCATTCAAAATATACATGATTGCAGGGTGCGTTTGAAGCAAGGAACTGTACTTTCATTGATTGAAACCAATGGAATTGTGAAGGGTGTAAGGTACAGGTCTACAAGTGGCGAGGAACATGAAGCATTAGCTCCTCTTACTATTGTCTGTGATGGATGTTTTTCAAATTTAAGACGTTCCCTTTGTAATCCAAAGGTGCCGACCAATTTTTTTTGCTTTTGAGATTTGTCATTTCTTACCATAGAGTAAAATTTAGAATATTAGCAACACTTCATTTACAGGTGCATGACATTTTTTAATATTAAGACTGACAAAGGCATCAGTTGGTGTGGGTTATGCTAGTAGGCAAGTTAATTATTTGTGTGTAATTATAAGGACTAGTAACTCAAGCTAGAAAATGTTTATTTTAATAATTTCTGATTTATATATAGGATTTAATGATCAAATTGTTTGTCAAATCTCAGTAACAACAAAACTGATGGTTTTGTAAGAGCTTCTAGAAGGACTTTTATGTAGTTTGTTTCTTCCACTTTTCAAACTTTTAATATTGTTTCTTTCCATACAATTTCAAATTGATATTTAAAAACAAAGTTTAGAAAAAAACCTATGTTACCCCAGGTTTCCGGGATGGGAAGATGGGGGACGGAAACAAGTTTCCGGCACAGATTTTTTTTTTCGAGAGCAGGGGACGGCAGTGGGAACAGCTATATAAAAAATAGGGAAAATTTAAAATATATAGGGAAGTTTTAAATATTTATATGAAAACATGGATAAAGCATACTTATATAAATTATAGAACTTTAACATTTAATGTTTGTGTTAAATAATTTAAGTTTAGAGTTCAAATGAGAGTGGAAGTCAAACAATTTATCAAAATTGAAACATTAATTTTATGGGACAGCTAGGGGACGGGTTTCCGGAAGTTTCCGAGTTTCTGGGACGTCCCCATTTCCGGGATGGGTCAAATTATGCCGGAAACGGGTCCCCGGGTAACACTGAAAAAAACTTAAAACCTTCAAAAATCAATTTCTCTTTGCTGATGAGTTACATTGGAGCAGTCTGCAGAGACTCATTGTCATTTATGAGCCGTCGTATTTATTTTTTTGGTCAGTCTACAAAGGGTCTTGTTGATGCGAGTTTTACGCCACTACAACATGCAAAATTGAATACTTAGTGTTCCAAGGTGAAATACCAAATCTCCAACTCTTTTTTGAATAAGGATGCTCATATGCTAAACAATGTATATGGATTGGGTGATCAAATGAGACAACCTCAAGGTTCCTTCTTATTGTGGACTTAGTTCTTTGATGTGATATGCTGGTTATCACAAAGGGACTTACACTGTTTGTTCAATGGACTTCAACTACTTCAACCACTTCTAATCAAACAAACTGCAAAGGGAAAGGGTTGAGAAAGCTATCCAACTCCTAGAATGCAAGAAACTGTGGATGTCTTTGTGACTCTACTAGACCTAGTTTAGCCATCGACATCAACCAAGCTAGTGCAATCTCCTAAGGTAGATGTAAGATGTTCAAACTATTACCATTCCATTAACACCATCCATCGATGCATATCAATGTGCAAACAATAATTGAAGTAAAACTCATAAATATGCCATTCGACCATGCAAGGCAAATTTACAATTAGCAAACAGTTAGTGGTTTGGTCTATGCGAGTTTAACAAAGATGCATCCAAAATATCTTCCATTCAACAAAACGCTATTTCTAATCAACATGAAATGAAATCCTAAGCTAAGTGAGGAAATGAAGAAACCATGCAATACTCCAAATGGTACAAACAACCATGAAAACCAAAAATGAATTAAGAACAATTAGGCAGTATCATAGCAAGAATTTCAACAAGTCTGTCCTTTATCAAATGAGAGGAGTGGGGTTTATATTGGAGCCCCAATTACAATGAACGACCAAGATCAAATTAGAACAATGGCCCATATTCACTCAAAGAAAACCCTATTTAGGGTTGCTACAAAGATTAAATGCTCATCCAATGATAATAAGGCACCACTTTATGGACCAATGAGAAAATTCAATGGCATGAGAACAAATGAGAAACAAGGAAGATGCCTAGTCATCCAACAAGTCATCCTCTAGAAGGTGTTTTCCACATGTCTACTTGGAATAATTTGATTGGATGAGGATGAGTGGATGACACATCAGCATTTAACAATCCTTGTTTCAATTCCATCAATCCTCTCCTCTTTGGAAATCTTCATTGCCCTTGGAGTTCTTTCTCTTGGATGTCCTAACTTTGTAGTAGCTGAATCCTTTGCATTTTCACATTCATTGTTTGGTATTCCTTATCATCTTTATCTCCATGGCGATCCTCTTGATTTGTGGAACTTATTCATTTTCTTTTCTTGCGAATCTTGTCCTCGATCCTCTTGGAGTGGTTAAACCTCTTTCGAACTTGATCTCTTTGAGCCAATCCCCCTTCATTGCTTAGTCCCCCTTCATTGCTTAGGATTCCTAGTCATCTTCATCCTCATGTTGATCCTTCCTATTGAACTCGCCCCTGAACTTTGTCCAGATATCTTGACTTCCTTGGAGCAATTAGTCTCTATGTTGATCATAGACTTGTAAATTTTCATGTCCTTATATGTTTGAGCAATTAGTTTCTCCATGTTGATCATAGACTTGTAAATTTTCATGTCCTTAGATGTTTGATGATGACAATCTCTCATTTGTAGACCTTTCCCCCTTGCATAATTTGATCATCCTTGTGTGGTGAAGTCTTCCTCTCCCATTGTTTGGGACTTCCTTGATTCTTTTATCCGTTACCTCCTTGGCTTGGAATCCTTTAGCCTTGATCCCTCATAGGGACAAATTGGAGTCCCTAACAACTTGTCCTTGAATTGAATCCGGTTTGATCCTTATGGAAAATTGACGTGAATAGGAACAAGTTGATCTCCCTATATGATAGTCCTTATTCTTCAAGCATTTAATCAAGTGGAAAGTTGAGTTGTATAGGAACACATGAATGTCCTTGTAGCCTAGTCCCAGTTTTGCACACCTTAGTCTCGGAGTGGGAGATCCACTCGCATAGGGACGTTGTGATTTACTCAAGATTCTCTTGATTGTTCCATCTTTGCCCTCCTTGCTTGTCGGTGTCTCATGCAATCACTCCTGCAGAAGAGAAGACAACATGAAGTTAATGATCTTATAAGGAAATCTGATTGAGAAAATGAAATCTGACCTTACTACTCCTAATTTTGTCACTAATCTGGAGCTTTATAACTTAGAAAATCAAGAATTGAAGGTGCGAATAAAGTTTAGTTTCAAATACAAGAGATTGCAATTCTGAGGACAAGTCTGAAAAATGAAGTGTGAGGACTTGTTTGAAGACAAGTCTGAAGACATTCAAATCAAGAGAGCAGTCCAATCCCTTTGATGCTATAAACTCAAAAAAGTCAGAACATGTAAAGTCATGAAACTTGAAAATTTTCTGAGGACACAAGTCTTAAGACAAAGTCTGAGGACAAGGTCTGCAGACACAGTGTGATCAGACTGTTAAAGCATTGAAATCATGACTTAAATGAATTATTTGGACTCCAAAAGGCAAAATCAGACTTTTTTCTTGATGCACTAAATTTTAGTTTTCTGAAGACAAGCCTGCAACATGTCTAAAACTTTAGAAATCAATCCACAAACCTTGCTAAATGTCACCCAAACATCAACCCTGAGGTCTGACAATGAGGATTATGTCCCACAGTTAGATTGATTTTCAACGAATTCTGAGGACATAAGTCTGAAGACACTTGGTACAGACCTTATAGACTCAGAAAATCAGAACCTGGGGTCATGAAACATGTATTCTGAAAGGTATTTTGAAGATGCAAACTTTGAAAACAAGCTTCCCAACATAAGACACATATCTGATTTCTGAAGACAAAACCCAAACAGTACTTACCTGGGCACTTTTCTCTTTGAAAATGACGGGATTCTTTGCAAAAAATGCTCCCCTTGAACCCTGCAATGAATTTGAGTGGGAATGAATTGATTTGAATTTTTTTTCTGATTTATCTATGAAAATCGAACTTTCTGGGATGTTTTCAGACTTAAGTCTGAGAATCATGTACTTACAGCCCTTTGAATCTTGTCTCAGACCTGAGTATAGATCTGATTTTACTTTCCAAACACCCTTGTCACTGATTTTTGGGATCCCTGTTTTTTACTTGCAAAATCGCAGCCCAAGTCTGCAATTTGAATTTGGTTCTTCAGCACTAGTTTTTAAATTTTCTCCATCAAAATCTCATGTATACTTGATCGAAGTTGGCACCTTCAATCTTCAGATGGTCACTTTAATGGTGGACATCCCTTTAATGTCAGTGGTTGTGTATTAGTGTGCACAGCATTTACTTATATCAGACTCCACAAATCTGATCGCTTTCCACCAGCTCCTCCTTCGCTTCCTTTCAATCTTCTTTCCACCACCCTTTCAAGTCTCCTAGTTCCTCTTGTCTTCTTTTGACTTTAAGCCATGGTCAACTCCTCTTATTATATTTTATTGTTGCTGTTGAAACTTGAAAGGCTTTTTAAAGGAGTTTTCTCTTTCACTTGCACCCACACAGTCAATGTGGGAAAAATGTTTTTACCTCTTAAAGTCTTGGTATTCGTGCAAATTGGATTTAGCTTCATTTCTCTTAAATTTCATTTAGTTTCATTTCATATCCTCAAGGGAAATTTGATCAGCTCAAGGACATCTGAGATTCTTTTGAAATTCCATTTATTTGTTCTCCTTATCACTCCAAGGGGAGATTTGATCAGCTCAAGGATAATCAGATCCTTATAAACTTGTTTTACCTTCCACATTCATACCTCAAAAGCGGAGATTCGATGCTCATGGGGACAGCCATGGTCCTTGTCATTCTTTTGATTCATTCCTTGATTCCAAAATAGGGAAAATCGACTTGTACAAGAACTGATATTTGATCACTTTAACCCAAAATCCCAGGGGAAAATTGATTTGTTCAAGGACTAACTAAATTCCCACACTCTGCCTTCTCATTGATTCATATTATCCTCAAAGGGGAAAATCGACCCTCTCAGGGACTAGGGGAGATTTCATAGGTACAAGGACAATTTGGAGTCGTTATTATCCAAGTGGAAAACATAGTCTTTCAAGGACAAAGTAGAAAACTCACAAGGACAAGGTCAAGTGGAAAATTCCTATCCTCAAGGACTTTCCCCATTTCGGGCCCAAAAATATTCTAAGTGTTGAACTAGTGGAAAAACCACCTTCAGAGGGACAAAGGGGAGAATCCTTTCCACAAGGACTTTCCGCTCCACAACCTTTCCAAAGATTTCTGAGTGGCACACTTGCAATTTGGCTTTGTTCTTCATGTCCAGGAGGGGAAATTCGACCCCCTCAAGGACTAGTGGTCTTGGCACTTAGATTTTTACTTGTTAAGGCCCCCTATGAGTGGAAAATCGACCCCTTAGGGAAATTAATCTTTCATAGGGACTTTGCCCATTTTTGGAGTGGAAATTCATTTTTCACAGGGACAAAGTGCTTTTTGGAGTGGAAATTCTGTTTTCACAGGGACAAAGTGCTTTTTGTAGTGGAAATTCTATTTTCACAGGGACAGTGCATTTTGGAGTGGAAATTCTATTTTCACTGGGACAAAGTGCATTTTTGGAGTGGAAATTCTATTTTCACAAGCACACATTGCATTTTGGAGTGGAAATTCTATTTTCACAGGGACAAATTGCATTTTGGAGTGGAGATTCTATTTTCATAGGGACAAAGTGCATTTTGGAGTGGAAATTCTATATTCACATGGACAAAGTGCAATTTCTAAGGGGAAAATTGATTTTCATAAGTATTTTGCCCATTTTAAAAGTGGAAAATCAATTTCCATAGGGATTTTGAAGTTCTTATGCATGACTTTGTCATTTTAGCCCGAATTAACAAATAACATAAGTCATTATAGCATCTTTCAGACCATTTGACTAGCCAAAATATCCAAACACTTAGAAATTTTCTTTCAAACCTTCGCAACTTGACCCTAGTGATCCTAAACCCTTTAACACTTGTTTGCACTCACAACTTTAATGACTTGGTCGCCTAACCACTCCTCAATTCTTTAAGCTCCAAGACAACACTTCTATTGCCAAATACAAACAACTACGAGCGAAAACAGGGGTCGCCATTTGCAATGGGGCCATGGTATGAAAAGGTCACAATAGGTCTTTACAAAGTTCTGGTAGAGGACATAATTTCAGTGCAGCTATTCAGCAAACAATTGTGTACTTTACTAGAAATTATGAATTTCTGCTCCTCTCCCTTCACCTCACAAGCTCTGTTCACATAAGCAATGCCCCAATCTCATGATCATTTGCAGCTTGTTGCTTATCATCATATCAATACCTGTAAATGTAGTTGCCTATAGACTTGAATGGATAGCTGCTCAAGAATAGATTCGCAACATATGTTCCATTAAGGGAACCTTTTTGTGAGGCCGCAGTTAGTCTTTTTCTGCATTGGGCATTATTTAGGTTTGTCTCACCTTCCTCCATATCTTCAGTGAAAAACTTGTATTTTCTTCTTGTGGGTCCTTTGGAGTCGACTCCCCTTGCATAGAAATTCTTACAAATAGGTCTAAAAAGCTAAATGTGTAAAAAAGCCGAAAAATTAAAATTATAATAACACCAAATGCTTAAACACCTTCAAATGGGGAAGCAAACAAAACACAACAATTGTTTGAAAGCTACACAACATTAGACATACTTCCCAACCTTGTTTTCTTTTAAGATCTCAGAACCATCTGAAATGAGGCTTTCTTTATCGAAAATGACTTCTTGTAGGAGATAGTTGTTGGATCATCCAAACTTGGAATAAATTTTTAAGGATTTAAATCCTCATCCAATTCACCAATGCAGAAATCTACCACCAAAGCATCAAAAGCACAACCATCGAGACAGGCACAGGGTAACTAGGATTTTTCTCTTCAGAAAGATTACAAGGGGGTGCAGACTTAGCTACGCCTACTACACTTCTAGACTTCAACTGATCAACCAATGGCATCAAAAGCTTCTCAGCTTGAGATACATGCATTTGGGGAGATAAAGAATTCAGGTCCAAGACTCCAAAGCTGAACCTCTAGTAGGAGAAGGGGAGATACCCACATGAGGCTCCCTCAAGGAAGTTATATCTTTTGAAATAGAAGCCTCGGCGGGGGGTGAGCTATCAACAATCTGATAATAAGGTATTGCTTTTTGCCACCAAGAAGCCAAACCAGGAGCATTTTTTTATTACCAGAACATGGATCCAACAAGTGTCGGAGACTGAAACAATTATGACATCTTAAACCCTTTGAAAATCTAGTTGCTGCTTCCAAAGATCACTTCCCATTTTAGCTAAATTTTGCTGGAAGACATGCAAAGATATTTAACTCAACTAGAATGCACGCAAAGGTTTTATAAGATAGTTTAGATGTTTCAGAAGATATAGAGGTAACTTACCTAGAGAGTTTTGTAATTATTAATTTTTATTCTTGTGCACAGTTTTGGAAAGATTTTCAGCAGGACCAACTCTTTCATGTGGATAAGCTTGCTAATTTCATCTTAGATTTTTTGTATGCGAGGAAAAATGATAGTTGTATTAAATATCTTTTGGTGAATAGGTCCTTCCATTAATATTTAAATAAAATTACAATATTCACGCAAAAAAAAGAGGAGGATATGAAATCACTCCACGAATGTCACACAGACAGAGCCTGGAAAGCCAACTAAAACAAAAACATGGACAAAGCCCATAAATAGAAATAAACTAACCAGCTGCTAAGCGGCTAAAGCAGTGCCTGGGGAAGGTGGTGGATCTCTGTCGTCCTTCTTTCCCCATACATTAGCAGGGCCAGGTTTGGGGTTCGGAAGGGATCAACCCTCCTTTGTATTATCTGCTTCTTCATTCTCCTTCCTAGCCAGAGAAATAGCCAAGGAAAGCCGAGGGAGCCACTGGGAAGATCTAGGCCACCCAGAATATCCACCGGAATTCGGCCAGCTAGAACAACCAAGAGCGGAGGGATCAACACCACCAGAATGCCATTCAGAAGCAAAGCCACTTGGGTGGCGAAGATAAGTGGCAAAATTGGAAATCTCTTCCTCTGTCGGACTGTCGGCGAGGAGCCTAGGAACGCGGCGTATGAGAGCGGCAGGCGAAGGAACTATGGCCACATTGTCGGCCATAGGGTGGAGGATGCTCGTTGGAGGCAGAAATATCCAGTGAAACTTTGGCAACAGTACAAGGGGCATTGCCCCAATGCTGCAATAATTCCTGCAAGTGGGCCACCTTATTTGCTTGTACTTGTATCTGCAGCATGATATTATTACATATACATGTGTTAGCATATAAAGAAACATTAATATCAAGAAATCTGTGAGTAAACACTACATTTCTATCTTTCCATGTATAGAATTTCCATCGTGCAAGCATGCCATATTTGCATCAATTTGTAGGGAAGTCTGGGTGAATCTCCTAGCAAAATCATATGCCAGGAGAAGGGTTCAAGCTGGAAGGGTTGAAGAAAGTCATGAAGCAAACCCACAACTGTTGGGCTCTCTTGCAATACCAAAAGAGGTGTATGAATGTCTCAGGTTGTCCGCAAAAAGGACAACAGGGATCTGGCACTCCCAAATGTAGGAGACAAGAGCCCATCGACAAGCCTTGGAAAAAAATGCACCAGGTGAAATGGGCCACTTTAGGCTCTGCAATAGCAAACCAAACAGTGAGAAATCTGTGCCGCCAAGTGCACTAGGTAGATTGCAAGTGCCATCGCAATGGGAACCATAGGCAAGTGAGGAACTAGCCAATGATAACCCATCCCGGGCTTGTAGTTACAAAAGGAGGTGCAAGGAAACCAACTCCAATCTTTCCACCACGGCTTGACAGAATGAATGCCAAGTTTATGAAGCATATTCAGAGGCGGTACCGAGACCACCAGTTCGAACGTCTGTCGGTCTGGGCGAGTTAGGCGGAACTGGGCCTGTAAATTTTCCCTAGTGTGAAGGTTCATGGTAGCAGGAGAAAAAGGTCTCGAGTAGTACGAATACCTTGCTTGTGGAAACACAAAGCATGAATTCCAAGAACCCAGGCTAAAAGAAGCCCTTGGGCTTGAATAAGCCGAGATCACCAAATATTGTGCTGATTTAAAGAAAGACCATCACAAAAACTAGCACCATTCTAGAGGAGTGATGGCGTGACAACTTCCCAGGCTCGCCATATACTCTTGGCGACAAAAGTGCCCTGAATTTGGACTACATCTTTCATGATCAAGAGGGTTTGAAATCCAATCCCCTTCTAGGTCGGCCTGTGAACCAGGTAGCCTGAAGAAATACAATGCTTGAGAAGAATTTTCCAGGCCTCATTGCCAGAAATGGCCCCGGATAACCCATTTAGCACATAAGGCAAGTCCTTGTTTTTGGGTTGACAAAAGGCCAAGGCCTCCAAATTCCTTGGAGAGACAACAATATTCCAAGGCAACTCTGTGAAATCTGTGATGGTTTGCTCCTTAAACCAATAAGAAATCTCGCAAGAGCTTTTCTAACTTGCTATAAGAAGCTTTAAACGGATCCAATACGAAGAATATTACACATGGGTAGCAGCCAAAACTTTTGAACATATCTGTAATTTACCAGTTAAAGAGAGGGGCTTGGTAATCCAATAGGCAAGCTTTTTCTCGATCCGGGTCAACACTGCATTCCAGAGGTCGACAATAGAACCCTGGAAGGCAAAAAGAATGCCCGAGAATTGAAAGATTTTGCCATGTTGAATCCATTTCCACCCATACTGGAGAATCCAGGGAGGGGCAAGAAGGAAGGATTGCCTATAGCATTGGGTTTTGTGCCATTGAATTGCTGACCCAATGCTTAGCAAAAAGTATCGAGGCATTGAAGAGCCACGTGAACATTGTCTTCTTCCTTGATCAGAGTGAGGAAGGAATCATTAGCAAAATGGCCATTGACAAGTTGAGAAGGTGACTCAGGCAAGGAAATTCCCTTAACACGTCCTGCTGTAATGTTAGAGGCCAAAAGATAGTCGAAGCCTTCAACAAAAAGAGCATAAAGAGAGGGGGCTAAGGGGCAGCCCTGACGAATATATCTGAAAAGGCCAAAGGCATTGGACTATCTGCCATTGATGGTGATGCAAGGCAAGGCATCTCCAAAAAGCATATGTACAAACTAAATGAAATGAGGCCCAAACCCTAAGGCTTTGAGCATCACCGAGATAAGGGGACATTCAATGCGATCATAAGCCTTAGCAAATCAATTTTAACAAAAAGTGCATCCTGCTTAGAGCGACGAGACCATTCCATACCTTACCAAACAACAATAATATTGTCCAAGATAAACTTGGATTTAATATAACCAGTCAGCTCAGGACACAATTTGCGAGAGGAGATGGTGAATTTTAAGGGCAAGGGCTTTGGCAATGATCTTGTAGGATGCATTGAGCAAGGTAATGGGTCGCCAGTTGCAAATGTCCTGAGGATCTCTAGCCTTAGGTATGAATTTGATGTTTCCTTTATTTATTAGTTGACCCAAAGATTGAGAATGAAAAGCTTCCAGGTAGACCTTATGCAGGTCAGAACCAACACATGACCATAGGGCTTTGTAAAATTCACAAGGAAAGCCATCATAACCAGGAGCTTTGTTATCTGCCATGGAAGAAACGACTTCTTTGAGATCCTCAAGGGTTAGCATTTGATCGCAAAACACCTTCTGGGATTCTGAAAGCCGAGAAGGGACATCTGCAAGGCAATCCTTCAAGGCTTTTTCTCTAGCGGGGGAATTTCCCTACGTAGTGAACACCACCTCATAATGTCTGACAAAAGCTCGAAGAATGTTCGGCAGCTCAGAGAGCAACGAATGTCCTTCTTTGATTCTCTAAATACTAGGTGAAGAATGACGAGTTCTAAGAGCCAAGAAGAACTCTTCAGGAGCTCAGTCTCCCACCTTGAGCCTTTGTATTAAATATTATTTATGCCAGAGTTAGGCACAAAGGAAGTTTCTAATTAAATGTTGAAGATACATTTAATATGGACGTTTTTTGAGAAACTGCTTCCTTTTGCATTGTAAGCTCTATAAATAATAATGTTGCTAGAGGAATTGTATGAGAGAGAAGTTTGATATTTGTATTAAATATTATTTAGGCAAGAGTTAGGCACAAAGCAAGTTTCTTATTAAATGTTGAAGATTACATTGAATATGAATATTTTTTGAGAAATTACTTCCTTTTACATTGTAAGCTCTATAAATACAAGTGTTGCTAGAGGAGTTGTATGAAAGAGAGGTTTATTTCATAGGGGTTATGTTGCTGGATTATCTCCAGCATGGAGTAGGATGTAAATCTCCATGTAAAGGCTTAAAGCCCAAAGATTGTATTGTAACCGTATTTTGTTGCTGAATAATACAATGGCTCTCTGGTTTTGGAGTGTGGAGTTTTTTACTTGAAAAGGTTTTCCCAGCGTGAATTTTGTGTTCTATCTTTTGTCTTGTTCTTTCTGTTTAATGTTTCTGTATTCTTGAATCTTAATGTTTGCATGTTGCTGAAACTGCTTGATTTGGCAAGATCTAAAATTGCAAGCACTTTCCTCGTAAGGTTTTAATTGTGGGAAATAAATTGTGCCTGATTCCGCTTCATAGCATAATAGTATGTGTTTGTATGAGCATATTGTCATCATTTTGTGAAGAAACAATAGGTACTGGATGCACACACTGATCTCAGATTGCTTTCTAGGATGCTCAATTTCCCTTCATTGCAGTGGATTGTAAACCCACTCTGCCATCTTTAGTAAGCAGACCATAAATTGCTGCTGCTGATTTAAAGGTGGATGAGTGATCTTGATTATACACTAGAGATTTTGAGAGGCCAAGAATAATTGGATATATGTCACCTTGACACGGTGCATCCACCATGGCCAAGACTTTTTCCTTATAAAGTTGGTAGGGTTCCATGCAGCAGGGGAGCATGCCCCTTTAGAATTCTTCATCCTGTTTCTTTTCATCACCATAAAATTTGTTATGAATGAGGTGTCAATGCTTTGCACAAAAAGCAAGACCTCTTACCTTATAGAAAGATGTAACACTAGAATGGGAGCAAATTGTTCATAGTAAGCATCCTTGTGAGCATCGCTAAGTGCATCTTCAAAAATCAAGGATTCCTTGATGAGTCCTCCTTCAAATATCTCCTCAATTTGCTCCAACGGTAGCATCAACCCAAATTGTTCTTCATCTTGTTCTCCTATGGGAGTAACTTGTTCCTTGCTCAACATATCTTGCACATTCTCACTAAATACACTTGAAGCTTCTTCGTTTGTCATGAGATTGCCCACTGAATTTTCTTTAGGAACATCTTGCAATTCTTCATGTGAAATCTCATCACTCTTGGAATCCTCAAAACCAAAAGGAAGGCCCTCACCAAATATCCTCATAAGCTCATCAAAATCAACCCCAAGTGGCAAAGCCTCTGGAGGTCGGAGTTGATGGTGAACCATGCTACTTGCAACAACTTGCCTGTCTTGGGATGCCTCTGGCAATGAATCCATCTGTATTTCTTTCTCGAGACCTTTTAGCATCCCCCCAAAGAATGTGGTGGTAATGATGTCCTGGAATGCCTTATCAAAATTTTTCTCATATCTTGATTCACTTGTAGTTACCTGCAATTCCTTGTTCAACTTGTCCATTTGATTGCTTCTTTCATGAAGGGTGCTAGAGATTTCTTGCAACTCATCCTCAAGAATTCGACTTTGTA
>MU225405.1:2027102-2051357 GCA_018584345.1 Thuja plicata | reverse complement strand
ATAATTTAGAATTTATATTAAATGTTTTAAATTATTAAATTTTAATTTATTAATCGGTAATATTAAATTTAAATGTCGTCTGGTCGAACTGCAACCTCTTCTGGAATATGTGCCACCACTGCTTAGCCATCAACTGCGACTATTATTGTGTTTTGATTAAAGACGGTCACTATTATCAATGAAACTATCACAAACCCTAAAACTATCAATCGATGTCTTTCTGGTCAGTACACTTTGAATCTACCTTACCTCTTACCATATTGTGCTACAGAAGCAAAGGCGGTTACAGAAAAAAATGTAAAATAAAAATACTAAAATTTTCTCCCATCAATTTGTGAGATGCAATTCAAGCCGATGGCACATTTCACCGTTTCTACTCGATTGTGTTCAGAAGTTTAAAATTACACACTCAAAATATGCACTCTAAGAACAAATAGAGGAAGTTCAATTTCTGGAGCATATTTTTCTAGATTTCCTAAGCACTTGATTGTGTAAATGCAAATGCAAATATCTATGACTTAGTATCGTGATGTTTTCAATTGACCTTTGTATAGGAAAGTGGACAACAAAGCAATTAAACATCATTGACAAGCAAGCTTATTTTCTGTTTTATAACCAAATATAGCATCATGATCATTGCCAACCTATTTTCCGTTTTTATAACCAAATGTAGCATCTTGACCTCATGATGCATTGTTGAATTTGTAATGTTAGATTTTCATACAATTTTTTCTAGTGTTATTTGTATGGATTAAAGTTTTTCAACCTTGCAGTCCAAACATGGTTACTTCGTTATTTATTTATTTTATTGCATTCATTTTGGAAGATCTAAAATTAGGGGATTAGCGTCAAAGGTTGCTATATTGGAATTATGATGGTTGCTAGTTCTCTCGAAGTGTCATAGGTTGTTATGTTGGAATTATGATGGTTGCTAGTTCCGTGGAAGAGTCATAAAGAGTCATTATTTGGCAACTGATATTTATGGTGGAGTTCACTTTTGACAAGTGGTGTGAAGTAGGAATTGCACATGGCAAGGTGATTTTTATGGATGAGTTATGTATTGTTGTTTTGAAAGTTGCTATGTGCAATTGTCATGGGATTAACAAGTTGTTTATGATACCATATTTTTTTGGCGTTGAAGTTGGTTTTGGAAAACATGGGCACTTTCCACTTATGTTGAGCTCTATAAATATATGCATTCTTTGTGTGATTTTAATGATAGATTAGATATCTTCTAAGAAGCTTTTATGTGCCGAATTTTCTCCAGAATTCTCTACTACTATATTTACTCCTGGAGAGCATTGGCTCTAGGCATTGTATTCTAAATTTTGGTTGTTGTTGATGATACAATTGAGTTTGGCTTTTGGAGTGTTGGTTTTTCCCATGCATATGGTGGTTGTTACATGAATGTGTTTAATATGGTGATTGTTCAATTGAATTATGTTGGTGTTTAGATTCATGGTAAAATTAATGTATGCTTCCATTATCATCTTTGTTGGACTCATGGAATCACCTTGTGATGGCCATTGGAAGCACAACCACCACTTTGAAATTAGAGGATGTGGCAAAAAGGACAAAGGTAAATCCAAGTGTCTAGGGAGATCTAAGTCTCCTGGTAAAAATTCCAAGGCAAAATGTTGGACTTGTGGCAAATATGATCATTTGCCAAGAGAGTGCAAAGAGGAGAGGAAAAAGAGAGGTAAAAAGAATCTCTTTGATTGACTCTAAAAAATCCTCTCAAGATAAAGTAGACACTTTTGTTGTAGCCTTAGCAACACACACATCAAAAGATGTGTAGTTGATATATTTAGGTGCCTCTTTCCACATGACCTCTCATAGAGGTTGGTTTTGAAGTACAAAGAGTTTGACAATGGGTAGGTATAACTGGATGATGACTCTCACCTAAAGGTTGTTGGTTCTGGACTAGTTAAGACCTAATTCCTTGATGGTAGACTGAGGGGGATTGATATTGTCTTGCATATTCCTGGTTTGGTAAGAAACCTACTTTCAGTGAGCAAGTCGAGTGATGTGGGTGTACAGGTTATTTTCTCAATTTTTGGATATAAGATGACAAGAGTGCCTATGGTGCTTCCTAAGGGTGTTCGGATTGGCACATTGTATAAGTTGGATACATGCACGATTTGGTGCAATAATACTTTTGTGAAGTCTAAGAAAAGTGCTTTGAATTCTTCATCCTCGCCGTCAGGTCTAACAGAAAGAAGATTGTTTTCTCTACATTTGATGGTTGTGCTTTCTAGGTACCTAAGGGTGCAAATGCTTTCGAGATGAAGCTTCCAGCCAAGAAGACAATATTATGGCACCAAAGGCTTGGTCAAATTGGTGAGATTTAGAACCATAAAAAATAAAAGCCTTGTTGTAGGCCTTGATAATTATAATCTCCAATTTGACTTTCATGAATGTTGTGCTTATGGTAAACAACATCATATTTCTTTTTATTCTAGTTCTCATAAGTCTCTTGCGGTTTTTGATTATATTAATTTAGATGTGTTTGGTCTTGTTAATGTTCCTTAGATATCTAGATTTGTGTATTTCATCTCTTTCATAGATGAGTATAGTAAGACATTTGTGTATTTCCTTAGAAGTAAATATGAAGCTTTTAGTTGGTTAAGGGATTCAAATCCTTGGTTTAAAACCAAAGAGACAGAAAAATTAAGTGTTTGGTGACTAACAATGGTGGTAAGTTTTGTTCGACAAAATTCGACAAGTTCTATGAGGATCAGGGGGTTGAGAGACACAAGACAACTCTATATACCCCACAAAAAAATGGAGTTACAGAGAGGATGAACATAACATTGGTGGAGAGGGCTAGGAGTATGCTAAGTAGTGCTGGGCTTGAACAAAAGTTTTGCATTTAAGTTATAGCCACTACGTGTTATTTGATTAACAAATCTCCTTCATCGCTAGTTGAAAAGACACCCATGGAGGTATGGTCTAGTAAGAAGCCCTCATTGAGACATCTTAGAGTCTTTGGTTGTGAGGCGTATGCTCGTGTGCTCAATGAAAAAATATTGAAATTGGAGTGCAAGGTAGTTAAATGTTGTTGGAAATGAGTTGGGTAACTGAGAGGGGAGGGGTGAATCAGTTACCACAAAAATAAATCCAAGTCCCTTAGATGTCTTAAACAAACTCATCACCGTTGCTGGGTTAACATAGATATTATGTTGTTACTCGGTTAACAAAGCAAATATTAAGATCAATAATTTGCTTCTGGATTTGATTGTGTAAGTGTTTTTAGCATCAACGTTTCGGATCACACTCCGTGATCCATCATCAGGATGAGAGTGCAAGAGATGTAAAAATATAAGATGATGGATCATGGAGTGTGATCCGAAACATTGATGCTAAAAACACTTACATAATCAAATCCAGAAGCAAATTATTGATTTAAATGGATTGTGGAAATATGATAATGTTAAATATTAAGATATTAACTGTGATTATCCTTTAGTGATTAAATGTAGAAACATAAAGCATAAAGTAAATAACATGTACACAGATGACACCAAGATTTAACATGGAAACTCAATTTGGGAAAAACCACCAATTGCAACTAGTTACTGTTTTTCACTCTTCTGAAGTGAGCCCTGTTAGGAGCCAACCCTGTTAAAGGTTACAAAAACACACTGTAAGGTGTGACCCTGCTAGAGGATTTAATCACCCTGTAAGGAGTGGCCTTGTTAGAGGTCTTCAAACACTTCAATGTAGAAATGTCACCTTGTGAGAGGATTTACAAAAGACTGTTAAGTCTACTCTGTTAAGAGATTTGGATCACTGCTACAATTGTTAGAGAGTAACAATGGATTGACTTGTTTGACGAAGCAACTGTCTTTGCTGAGTCAGATCTCTGCTTTGGCTTTAAAACTTGATCCTCACTGATCGAATATTCTATTGTAGCTCTGTATGTTCTGTCTTTAATCAAAATCCCATCTGATTTCGCCTCCACACTTCATATCACAACTCTACTATATATCTTCACACACTCACACACATTCAATCCAAACTTGACCTTGCATATATATGATAAGCCTTGTCAAGTCGGCCTGAATAACCTTACAAATAATCAATAAAACTTAAGTCTGTCGGCTACATATAACCAATTAAACATAAAGTGTAAACCGCAGTTAGTCGGCTGACACTAAATATCTAACTCGATTAACACTGTAATCCTTCAATGCCCGACCGTTACTGTAATGCCCAAGTGAACTCGGTTAGAACTGAAAATCACTTTGGTCTTCTTCAATGCCCGAGAGAACTTGGCATACACTGACTGTGCTCAGTTTAGGTATAGACATTTGTGTAACATCACTATATTTGTGTAAACATCAATGACAATACACAATTGAATAATTGTCACCAACAAAATGTATCTTCATTGGCTATGTTGTCGGCGTGAAAGGTTACATTAAGCTTTGGGATCTAGTTGCAGAGAAAGTGCTCTATAGTAGAAGTGTGGTCTTTCGTGAGTTGAAACTTTTCACAGTTGATTTGCAACTAGAGAAGGAAGATAAACAAATAAAGGAGGTAGTTCAGGTACCATTTACTTTGATAAGAAATCAACTACACACTCCTAATGGACCTGATGACGAAGAGAGCTCAAGCAGCTCTGAAATTTTGAAGAAAAGAAAGAACCTCAACCTCAACAATTGAGAAGGGTTACACGTGATAGGCAGTGTTTTGATAGATGTTGTTATTCACCAGAAAGGTTTGGATATTCTTTGTTGGATTCTAGTTGCATATTTGCTTTGATTGCTAACACTGATGAGCCTGTGACTATTAGAGAGGCTATGGGTATACATGATGCAAATTATTGAATGGAAGCCATGATGAAGAATGAAAACCATTTGGATGTAAATTAGCATCCAAGAAGAAATTGGTACATATGATAGTTTGAGAAACACAAGGCACAATTTGTCGTGAAAGGGGTATTCTCAAGTGGAGAGAATTGATTATGGTGAAATATTCTCTCTTGTAGCTAAGTTGCCATCCATTTTATTCTTGTTATCGCTTGGAGCAACTTATGACTTGGAAGGTGAGTAGATGGATGTGAAGAAAACATTGCCTCATGATGATTTGGAGGAAGAAATTTACATGTCATAGTGAGAGCATTTAATTGAAAAAGGTAAAGAGAGCCTTGTTTGTAATTTGAAGAGATTCCCATATGGTTTGAAAGAGTCTCCTAGAACATGTCATCAAAAGTTTGACACCTATGTGTTGTCTTTGGGATTTTTGAGATTTGTAGCTGAACATTGTGTGTATTATAAATTTGAAAATGGTCACATTCTTATTATAGTTCTTTATGTTGATGATATATTATTTATTGAGAATGGTAAAAGAATAATTTCAGATTTAAAGTCTCATTTATCAACACACTTTGAGATGAAAGATCTAGGTGGAACAAGATATATTCTTGGGATTGAGATCATTAGATAGAGCTAGCAAAATATTTGGATGAACCATAGTAAGTATGTTAACTCTGTGTTGGAGAGATTCAATATGACAACTTGCAGACAGTTAGTTGTTCTAGTGTTACAAGGGTCGATTTTTTTTGTAGAAGATTGTCCAAAATCTCCTACTCAGATGGAGGACATGTCTAGAGTACCTTATGCGAGTGTTGTTCGTAGCTTGATGTATGCTATGGTTTTGTATGAGGCCAAACATTGCCCAAGTAGTGGGAGTCCTTAGTTAGTATACAACTAATCCTAGTAAGGTGCATTGGAATGAGATTAAGAGAGTGTTTAGGCATTTGAGGGGTGATTTTGAGTACCCCTTGTATTTTCATGGTTATCCTATTAGACCTCAACTTTCAGTTTGTATTTGTGGATTTCAGATTCGGATTGGGCAGGTGGCATTGACACTAGAAGATCCACTATTTGATATGTTTTCATGATGTTTGGTGGTGGAATTAGTTGGATGAGTAAACAGAAGGTTGTAGTCGCTTTGTCCACTACAAAAGCAGATTACATGACAACTACTCATGCTTGTAAGGAAGTTACTAGGCTTGAGTCTATTGTATTCTGATTTGATTTTGTTGCAAGACAAATTACTATCCGTTGTGACAGTTAGAGTGCTATTTGTTTAGTGGAGAATCCTACTTTCCATGCTAGAACAAAGCATAATGATGTTCACTTTTACTATATTCATGATATGGTGGAGATGAAAAGGTGAAGATGGAAAAAGTTGATACATAGGCGAAAGTTGTAGATGCACTCATGAAACTCGTGAGTACTGAAAAATTCAGATGGTGTGTCAGTTGTATGAGCCTTGGGGCCTTGTGTAGATGATAGAGTTTTGACTCTTGACATGTTTTCGACAAGTGGGAGAATGTTGAGATTAAGGTGTCTCAACCTTAGAGTCCAAATATGTTTACTTTATTATTTATTTATTTTTTTGCTCATACTTTGGAAGTCCTAAAATTAGGGGACTAGTGTTATAGGCTGCTATGTTGGAACTATGACAGTTACTAGTTCAATGGAAGTGTCATGGAGAGTTATTATTTGGCAATTGGTATTTATGGTGGAGTTCACTTTTGACAAGTGGTGTGAAGTAGGTGTTGCATATGGCAAGGTGACTATTAAGGATGAGTTATGCATTGTTTTCTATGGAAGTTGCTATGTGCAATGTGTCATGGGATTAGCAAGTTGTTGTTTATGACACCTCATACATGTTTGCCATTGGATTTGGTTTTGGAAACCATGGGCACTTCCCGCTTGTGTTGAACTCTATAAATATGTGGCTTCTTAGTGTAATTTTAATGATAGGTTGGATATCTTTTAAGAAGCTTTTTTATACCAAATTTTCTCTATAATTCTTTATTATTGTATTTACTTCCAAGGAGCATTGGCTCTAGGCATTGTATTGTAACTTTTGATAATTAATATAATACAATTGAGTTTGGCTTTTGGAGTGTGGGTTTTTTTTCTGAAAGGGTTTCCCATGTATATTTGGGGTTATGAGTTTATTTGTTTAAATATGATTCTGTATGTGTGTATCTAGTTTGTAGCAATTAAAATTTTGTAATAATTTTTTGCATCACAAAAGTTTCTTCTCAAGATAAAAATAAGGATCTAGTCTAATAACTAGGTTAAAGGAAATGCCCCTAGTTAGGTACAAGACCATTTATTAAAATAGCGAGGTTTAATAAACTTTATTAGATAGTATGCAATTCTATTCCTACCCTCCTTTTTCTTTTGGTTTGATGACAACTCATCAAAGGTATCGAAGGTTTTCTCTTTCAAAGTTTATTGTCCACGGAGCATACTAGTGTCATGATATTGTCATATGTCATTGATCTTTCATATGATTGTATCATATTCCTTTATGCTACCACATGATTGACATTTCTTCATGGTGTCATTTGCTCATAAAATAAACAAGTTTACGCATTAAAATTTTAATGTGTAAATAAGTTTAATTTAAAAACAGAAGCGTATTCTACAAGGATCTATTGTCTAAGTCAACCCCTTATACTACCAATGCCTCAAACTCAAGCTCTAATTTTGATATTGACCTACTAATTGCCCCTAGTGGTTAGGGACAACCATACGTTTTTATGATCTTGCCATTTTATGGTTGAAACTTGGAGTCTTTGGACATTTTGTTATAATTCCTTTATATCATGTATGCACATTGACAATGAAAGCATTTGAATTTTGCTAATTTGTTTGTCAATGCTCATGTGAAATCTCAATTCAAGTCTAATGTTATTTATTAAGCTTCTAAAATGCCTATAATGAATGCTTTAACAATGCTATGATATAAATATCTGAAATTTCTGCATATTTTAATAAATTTCTCTATTTTAACAACATCTGTACAAAAATTAGGATGCACTATTGACTTGTGCCATCCTTGTCCATGAAACTTAATAGAATATAAGAAAATACTAATACATTCAAGAAATTACACACCATCCATTATTATTTAGAACATTTCTTATATAAAAATTATTCTAAAATAAATAATGTAAGATCTTTAGAATTCCTTCTTAATACTATTTTTACATTAATGCGAAACTCATCCAAAAATTTATATTAATTGTTTTTTATCAGCGGAATTACCAATACTTCTTTTATCTCTTATTTTAAAGTATAAGATAAGGTATTTTAGGGTTTTGTTCTGCTGCGCTCTCTCCTGCCTGTCCTGCTCTTGAGCACACGAAAATGGAGATGATACAACTTGAAATGGATCCACCCGCTCTTTAAACAGGTAATTTCTCCTCCTCATTCGACAAAACAATACAAAACTTCATCTCAACAGAAACCCACTCCTCACATGACGCACAAATTTAATGTCGTGGACTTCACTCAGTCCATTACTGCCCTCTGTAAATCGGGAAACATAAACAATGCGTGGGAGCTTTTGTATTCAGCCATAACTAAACGCCTTCCTCTCAATGTTGCTTGCTTCAACGCGCTTTTAGATGGCCTTGGAAACTCTGGTTTTCTCTGTAGAATCAGCTCCGTTCTTTTTGAAATGAAAGAGATGGGAATAAATCCAAATGTTATCACTTATACTACACTCATAAAGGCTTTGTGTAAATGGGATCAAATTGAAGAAGCTCTGGGGATTTTGCACAAAATGAGACACGCTCATTGTTTTCCTAATATTGTTACATACGGTACTCTAATTGGTGGGATCTGCAAAAGAGGTATAGTAGATGATGCTCTTGTTATATTTGCTGAGATGATACAAGCTGGCATTTCTCCTAATACTATTGTGTGCAATACGCTAATTAGTGCTCTCTGCAAGGTGGGGAGGGAAGATGAAGCTCTAAGGTTAGTAGCTGGAATGAGAAATAGTTATTGTTCTCCAAATACTGTTACACATGCCACCCTGATTGATGGTCTTTGCAAAGTAGATAGAGTAGATGAAGCTCTAGGATTGATAGCTAAAATGTTAGAAAGCGGTCATTTTTTTAACAGCTATATATATAATATCCTGATAAATGGCTTTTCCAAGGCTGGAAAAATGGACAAAGCCTACAATCTGTTTGTACAAATGATGGAGTTCGGTCCTTCACCTAATGAAGTGACGTTTAGTACAGTTATTGATGGACTGTGCAAAGATGGTAGGATGGACAAGGCTTGGGATTGTTTCCATGAAATGCCCAAAAAGGGTTTACAGCAAAATGTAATTACTTGTAATTCTCTGATATGCGGCCTATGTGAATTAAATGAGGTGGAAAAGGCTCAAAGGTTGTTCAAAGAGATGCTTAGGAAAGGATGCTCCCCAGATGTTGTGACCTACAGCATTCTAATTGATGGTTTATGTCATGGTAACAGGGAAAATGAAGCATTTAGGCTTATATCTGAGATGGAAAACAGGGGACTTGTTCCTGATGTAATTACATATACTACACTAATATGTGCTTTCTGTAGAACAAGAGAGATGAACATGGTAGGGAAGATGTTAGAGGAGATGGCAGCAAGGGGTTTAAAACCTGATGAAGTTACATACAACATAGTCATTGATGGTCTGTGCAAGGCAGGAGATCTTTCTAGAGCACATTCACTCATGAAGAAGATGCTAGATGAAGGCTTGACTCCTAATGTAACCACTTATGCTTGTCTGATTGATGCCCATTGCAAAATTGGTGAAACAGATAAGGCCTTGAAGTATTTTTTAAACATGAAAGTGATTGGTATTATTCCAAATGTGGTAACCTACAATATGTTGATTGATTATTTCTGCAAGGAAAACAAACTTGATGTGGCTTTCTCAATGCTGAATGAGATGAGAACAAAGGATTTGGTTCCAGATGTTATCACATACCATATATTATTCTGCACCTTCCGAAAAAGACAGGACCTTGAAAGTACTCTCTTATTGATGGATCAAATGAAGAAAGAAGGCTGTGCCCCATGTGATGCAATTGTCCGAATACTTGACTGGGTTGACGTTGGTCAAAAAGAAAAATTGAGCAACTTTGTAAATGATGATTCTTTTATTAGTCCTGTCATGGAACTATAGCGAAGGGGGCAGAGAGTTTAAAGGTGATTAAAACATTTTTGCTTTTCCAGTCAGAAACCAGCTTTCACTATTTTTAATATGGACTCTAACGATTAGAGATGCAAAGGTGCTCAGAAGTCAACCAAGCAGGAATTTGGTAGCCTATTATTGGCCTCCACGGAATGCAACAGAGACTTGTTGTCTCACGATGCAAGAAAACGCATGAATTTCCATGTCTAGAATTAATGCTGTCTGTAACTTTGCAGAGCTTGGTATTCGCAAAACAGTTTTATAACGTTTTTGTATTTTAAAGGCAGCATCCCTAGCATGTCTGGCACATGGAGTGCAGCAGAAGCTGTGCAATGTAGCATTCTGTAAAATAGTTTACGGGCATTGTCTATGCTTCTATGCCTTTCATACATCCCTATTAGAATGGTTGCAACATTATTTCAAAACTCTTGTTTCAGCGTAGGTAGGCCTTTGTTGTGATGCCAATTGATTGCAGAAGACTGCATGAGGTGCGCAAGGAATCAGACACTGTTCCTGTAATTTCTATATTGATTCTCATCTATTGTTCTGATTTACTATCTGTGTTTTTATCTGCATCAGAAGGTTAATTGGATTGAATGGTTGTGCTCTTGGCACCTCTAATTTTTGTTTTGTTTTGAAATGTTTATATTTGCACGTCTTTCTCTTCCAATCTCCTGCTAATTCACACTCTTTTGCTCTCATTCACTATTTCTTCTTTTCCTGTGGTTTAATAGCTCAAACAAGTTGTTTGATCAGTGCATTTTCTTGGTAGATGTGGTCTCTTTCATACCTTTTATTTTCCATCTCGCTGTGCCGAATTTTGTAACTTGTTTCTCTCCGTACAGGTACCTGCTGCACTCTAACCCAAAAAGTTGAAAAGGAAAATTTGAAAGGTTTACCTAGCCAGTCTCTAGAATCGTCAAGACATGAACCTTTCTCCATAATGTTTGGGTTATCACTTCCTCATTACTCTTTACTTGTAGCCGTTTACTTTATTATGTTATAAGCACAGAATGTCTGTTAACTAAATATAAAATCAGGAACTAAGATCAGAATCCCTTCTCTCACTGGCCATTTAAAACTGTCAACAGTAATGGGAATAATGAATGAAGGAGACTGAATAAAAAATAGTGCAGAGAACAAAAGCCCATTTACTCTTTTCAAATAAAGATCTTTTCTTGTGTTCGACCAAGCATTCATTGATGAGTGGCTTGAGAGGCTGATCAAACATGAGGGTTTCAATGAGATCCTATGGATTATAAAGCTCTTTGTTGTTTTGTATGCTCTTAGAATCCACACAGGTTTGCTTTAAATCTGATGCCCTCCCTTCATACAGTTTGTAATGTTTTTTTTTGGATGAGATTACATCAAGGGTGCATAAATTAGGTATAGACAGTATCTTACATGATGCAAATAGATATTCGCTTCTTTGTTCTGATTTATCAGACTCTAATCTTTTGTTTACTTAGTGCCTCTGCTCTCATATCCCTCTTGCAGGATTGGGCTCAAGCCCTGTCTTGGGCAATCGTCAAGTGTGGATTGTCCAATACAGGTAAGTGTGATTTCTTATTTTCATGTCTAGAATAAACTAAGACTGGATGAAATTTCTCTGTATATTTGTGTGATGTTATGCTTGTGAAATGCGTGTGCCATGTTGCCAGAATCTATGGCATGTTTCAGTTGTTTTGACTATCACCCTACGAAATCCAGTGGTAAAATCTAAGAGCTCTCACAAATTCATGTACATGGTGACTCACTAGGCAAAATTGGAGAGTAAATCAAATCTTCACCCTCCTTAATTTGTATATAGTGCCATTCACTAATGTATTGCATTTTTTATTTCCAAGTTGAAGATTGAGGGTTGTCAAAAGCAATCATTTGCTTGCAAATATCATTAAAATATTTGTTAAGAGGAATTTGTATGTTGAACCAAAACTGGCCATACTATAGAAAACTTAAGAGTTATATTGTTGACCTTTCAAACAGACCTTACAAAGGAGTAAATAATTGGGCTATACTGCTGTGAGTGGTGGTGTCTGAAATTTTGAATTGATTACGTGCACAAGGACTGTGAAAGGGTTGCATCCTATGCTTGTTGACAAATCTATCCTTTTTGACCATATACTCTTCTGTCGCCTGCTGGCCGCAACACATGAAGGGAAGCCTGATACACCTGGTCTCAAGCAGGGCACGAGGGGTTTAAGGAAGATTCACTGCCTGCAACTAGGGTTTTAGTAACCCTATTACCCAGCCGAGTCATGAACTCGATTATTACAACTATTCATAGTGGGCTGCTGCAAGCGGGGTCAAATTTGATGTGTTTTAAGATTGTAGCTATCACTCTCAGGAGTTCTGTGAGCATCAACAGGATTATCATGGAGGGTGTGCAGGTTTGAGTAGAGGGCAGTACAAGCCTATCTAGTCTGTAGTGACATTGGACAGCACTTCATTGTATTTTGATATTGCAATTTCTGGAATAAATGATAAATCGTGTGTAAGATTTTAACATCAACGTTTCGGATCACACTCAGATGGATCACGGAGTGTGATCTGAAACATTGATGTTAATATCTTGCACACGATTTAATCCAGAAATTGCAATATCGCGGTATCATTGATCGTTGAAATCTCTTATCATTGATTCATTGTATTTTCCAGCATCTTGGTGGTAGCATTGCTCCATATAAATGTGTGAATGCACGGTATTCAATTCCAACAGTGGTCTTAATGCATTATAAGTTAGTAAATTTGAGTACATTTTGCTTAATGAAATTATGTCATGATTCTATCATCAATTGGGAATATATATCAGCTCTAGCCCATTTGTTTGATGGTCATCTTTATCCAATACTTACAGTAACATACACCAACGAAAAATATACCTAAAATATTATGGTATCTGGCAGTCGGTAAAATACACAAAATTTTAGCTTGTCACTTTACAGGAACAGCTTGACCATCCCACCGCATCTCCTACAGCTCTTGGATACCTGCTTTTCGTCTAAGTTTTCCATTATATAGCGACTTTTTTACTAGTCATCATTATAAGGTTGCATTCACTAAGCACTTCCCTGATGTGGATATAGAAGACATGGTTGTGGGCTAGTGTAGGAAGCCCAAACAAGTTGTAGCTTCAATGTTCTTCTAGAGATGTACAAAGGTATTCATAAATTTACGACCTCCATGGTCAAGGATCCATGTGCGTATAGCCTCTTGCCATCAATTTTCTATTACATGTTTACAAATTTCTTTTTCTTTTTCTTTTTAAAATCATTTTATCTTCTCTTTGTTGTATCTAGGTTTATAGAAACACTCTATAACAACATTTCCTAAGTAGTCTAAATGTTTTAGAGCCTAATAAACAAGATTTAACACCAATTTTTAATAATTTTTTTTAAATTTTAGCTTGTCACTTTACAGGAACAGCTTGACCATCCCACCGCATCTCCTATAGTTCTTGGATACGTGCTTTTTGTCTAAGGTTTCCATTATATAGCGACTTTTTTACTAGTCATCATTATAAGGTTGCATTCACTAAGCACTTCCCTGATGTGGATATAGAAGACATGGTTGTGGGCTAGTGTAGGAAGCCCGAACAAGTTGTAGCTTCAATGTTCTTCTAGAGATGTACAAAGGTATTCATAAATTTACGACCTCCATGGTCAAGGATCCATGTGCGTATAGCCTCTTGCCGTCAATTTTCTATTACATGTTTACAAATTTCTTTTTCTTTTTCTTTTTAAAATCATTTTATCTTCTCTTTGTTGTATCTAGGTTTATAGAAATTCTATAACAACATTTCCTAAGTAGTCTAAATGTTTTAGAGCCTAATGAACAAGATTTAACACCAATTTTTAATAATTTTTTTTAAATTTTAGCTTGTCACTTTACAGGAACAGCTTGACCATCCCACCGCATCTCCTACAGCTCTTGGATACCTGCTTTTCGTCTAAGGTTTCCATTATATAGCGACTTTTTTACTAGTCATCATTATAAGGTTGCATTCACTAAGCACTTCCCTGATGTGGATATAGAAGACATGGTTGTGGGCTAGTGTAGGAAGCCCGAACAAGTTGTAGCTTCAATGTTCTTCTAGAGATGTACAAAGGTATTCATAAATTTACGACCTCCATGGTCAAGGATCCATGTGTGTATAGCCTCTTGCCGTCAATTTTCTATTACATGTTTACAAATTTCTTTTTCTTTTTTTTTTTAAAATCATTTTATCTTCTCTTTGTTGTATCTAGGTTTATAGAAACTCTATAACAACATTTCCTAAGTAGTCTAAATGTTTTAGAGCCTAATGAACAAGATTTAACACCAATTTTTAATTATTTTTTTTTAATTTTTTCGTAGTTTTCTCAAGAATCTCATATTTTCTTAAAAATTTCAAACCTAAATAATTTTTTTAGATTTTTTCATAGTTTTCTCAAGAATATCATATTTTCTTAAAAATTTCAAACCTTTACATTTTTTTTTTTACGTTTCAACTATGTTTAAAATTATTTAAACTAATTTAGTTTGTTTGCTAATTTTTTTTATTAAAATATAATATAGAAATTTGTGGTTTCAATTTGTATGTGTAGGTTGAAATTTGATTAAAATGACAAATAGAGATTCATCCACAACTGGGTCAACTGCAGGGTGTGCCACTGCCATAGTAGATGCATGTCCATCTAGATACATAGGCACACGTCCTAAAGGGGCTAGAGATAAGGCTTAAAAGTATGCCTTTGAAGGAACCAAAATTAATAGCGTAATTTGTATTAAGTGTGAAAAAGTAATTAGTGGAGGCATATACTGCTTGAAATACCACCTTGTAGGTATCATGAAGCATGACATGAGTGTTTGTGAGGCAAGCACATAAGAAATAAAACGAGAAATGAATGCCTTGCTCGCTCCCCAAGAAGAGAAAAAATTGCGAAGGGAAAGGGCAAAATTAGCCATGAGGGCAGCCATTTCTCAATCTCGAGGTATCACAATCAACCTTGAAGAAGAATAAGCAACACTAGAGGGCATAGTGGGCTCTCTTCATGGCCTATATATTCACAAATTCAATATCCCTTCAACCACCACTTATGTTTCTTCTAGTAGAGCACCACCATCAATACCACAACCATTTTCTATAGATATACTTTTTGTGCACATAAACACACCTGGAGCACAACCATCATTGGAGGGTACTGGGTGGAATAGCGATGTGCATTGACAAGTAGATATTGTTTGTGCCGATTTCTGGTACTTTAACAACATTCATTTCAATGTTGCAGAAAGTCCATATTGGTTGAATTTTGTTACTGGAATTATTGTGGTGAGAAAGGGGTACAAGGCACCTTCTCGTGCAGACTTGAGTGGGAGGTTAGTTCACTTGTTTTAAATTTTACTTTTAACTTTTACTTTTGAATCTTGATAGCTTATGTTGACTTTTGATTTAAGTGTAGGCTAAAGTTATGTTTTTTTTATAATTTTTTTTTATAGTAATTATTTATTTTTGTTGAATTTGAGTTTTAAAAAAAAAAATCAAAATTGTGTACTTCACGATAATTTTACTTCGTATTTGTAGGTTGCACACATATGTAGTTTCTAGGGCCAAAGAAGTGGTAGAAAAATAAAAATACAATGGAAACAATGTGGTTACACCATTCTTTCAGATGAATGGACAGATGACAAAAACCGCACTATCATTAATGTTTTGGTTTCTTGCAAGGATGATGTGGTGTTTTTTAAATTCGTGGATGCCTCCAACAAGGTAAAGTCTGCTGAAATTTTGGCTCTAATATTAGAGCAAGTTGTAATGGAAGTGGGAATTGATAATGTGGTGCAAATCATAACCGACAATGCAATGACATATGAGGAAGCATGTAAGATCCTCCAAGAAAAATATAGTACACTGTTTTGGACTCCTTGTGCAACACATGTCCTTGACCTTCTTTTGGAGGACATAGGAAAGTTAGATTGGATGAGACCGGTTGTAGAAGATGCAAGAAAGATCACAAAAACATCTACAATCACTCTTGGGTTCTTTGTTTGATGAGAGAACACACCCAAGGGAAGGAGTTGGTAAGACCATGAGTCACAAGGTTTGTAACAATTTTCTTAACGTTGCAAAGTATTCTTACTTCTTTGATCACTTTGAAGCAAATGTTTGCGAGTCAAACATGGCTTAACTCAAGTTATTTGAAGAGCCCTGATGGAGAAAGTGTTGCATACATTGTCTTCAACAACCAATTTGCACAAAGAGCTATAAAAATTGTGAAGGTAACTTGGAAACTTAATAAATTGAATATTTAGTTTTTTTGTATTCAAGTCTTTCATTATTAATTTGTAACGTTAATGATTAATGATAATTTTTTTTGTATTGCATAAATAGACTTCTGGTTTTGATCCTGATCTTACATTTTACATATCTTGCATACTCTTGCATCTTGATGATGGATCACAGAGTCTTACCCGAAACATTGATGCTAAAAACACACACACAATAAAAATTCAGAAGTCTATGCAATATTCAAATGGATTGTGGAAATCTGATTAGTTTAATCTTTTTCTACTTTTCAATTTTAGGTGTCGAAGCCCTTGGTTAGAGTTCTCCACTTGGTAGATGGGGATCAAACTCCAATGTGATATCTTTATGGGGCCATGGATAGGGCCAATGAGGCTATCAAAAAATACAAGGGGGACAACCTCAAATTTGACCCCTTATGAGAAATTATTGATAGGAGGTGGAACAATCAACTCAACTAACCCATTCATGCAGTGGGGTACTTCCTTAACCCTCATTTTCGCTTCTCTCCTTTCTACTCAGATCCCAATGGAGAGGTCATAGAGAGCCTCACTAAATGCATGCAGAGGATGATACCCAAAGTTGAGGTGAGAGACCTCATTTATTCTGAATTGGACATGTATCAGAATGTAAGGGGCAAACTATTCTCTTCAGACATGGCGAAGAGAGGAAGAAACACTCAAACCCTAGGTACAATATTTGGATTTTTAGAGTCTTGCACATGAATGATAAGTAGATAAAAACTAAAACACATTTTCACCTTGCTTTCTAACTCTTCAATACTTTATTTTGTAGATGCATGATGGCGAAATTGGGGTGGAAATGCCCCAAATCTGCAAAGACTTGCCCTTCGAATCTTTTGCCAGCCTTGTAGTTCATCCAATTGTGAGCGCAAGTGGCGCTTGTTCAAGGCCATCCACATGAAGAAGAGGAACAAGTCAGTGCAGAAAGGCCTCAATGACCTTGTCTTTGTGCAATATAACCTGTAATTGTGCCCAAGAAAGGTAGAGGAAACACCAACTGATCCACTTGATTTGGAGATGACATAGATCCTTACTGTGATTGGACATCATAGGAGCAACCTCCATTGTTTACAAAGGATGAGATCTACAATTTGGAGAGGCATGCTATGGAGGAGGGTGGATTCGTAGTAGGATTGGATGACATTTAGGAGCTTGAGGATGATGACGAGTCATTACCAGTGCCAATACCATCTTCATCTAGGATAGAGGTTGAGTCACAGCGAGTTGTACAAAGGGAGGAGGCGCGACTAGTGTGGATTCCTAGGACTAGACCCACTACATTTCCCATAGTTTTTACTAGAGTTGCTGGGAAGGGGAAGAGGAAGTTGCAGACTATTTTAATGTTGTACTTGTATTTACTTAAAATTTTACAAAGACAATTTGCTA
This sequence comes from Thuja plicata, assembly GCA_018584345.1. NCBI lineage: Eukaryota > Viridiplantae > Streptophyta > Pinopsida > Cupressales > Cupressaceae > Thuja > Thuja plicata. Next base: position 2,033,666 of record MU225405.1, on the reverse strand, counting down.
TTTTTAGTTTGCTTCAGAGTTCAGAGTATCAGGCTATGGCTACCAACCATCAACATTCCACATGATGATGCCATTTTGTACCCTATTTGCATTTAAATATATCTAGGCTCTGTTTGTTTGTTTTGTTTACTCATTTACTAACTCATTAGATGAATCTACTCAATAAATTATGCAAATAATGTATTTCTAAGTAAATTTAAGCAGTTTTTAAAGTTGCTGATTTGTTTTTTTGCCGGTAAGTTGCTGATTAATCTTTGATTTTTTGCCATTTTTTTTTGGCCCTTGGTGATAAGTTGTTGATAATGATATTTCCAACTATGTTTATATACAATACATTTTTCCTATGAAGCATTGTTCTATACCCTACAAGGAGATATATTTAATCCCAAGATCCTCTTTACATACCCTAGAAAGAATATATTAAACATTAAAAACATCCAAAAAATTAGACATTCATATTCTACAACCTTCAAAATTGTTGTAAAATAGGCTTTACCAACTTGACATACATTTCAAAATAATTTATATTATAGAATTTAAAATTTTTCCAAGTTGCACCTATTCAAAGGTCAAGGGACTTATAAAAACTAGTCTTAAAAATGAAAGGGTGAAAGAGGATTGTTGATCCTTGGATTTTTGGACCCCTTCTATAGTAGCCTAGATTTATAAACTAAAATTTGGATGGAGATTCTAGGGAGAATCTAGGTACAACTAGGGGTTGTCAGATTACTCATAACGTTAAAACAAAGATGCATGATTGTGACTCATTATATTTGGGTGTTTGTACTAACAACGAGACATCATAGGAATATAATTGTCTAGTAGGTTTAGTATCAACAAAGGATAAAAACAAAGAATATAATAGTAGAGAGGGATCCTTTGTTGAGCTAAATAGATATGTAGAAGAGATACAAATTAAAAAGAAAAAGTTGATTCCATATGATTTTAGCATTGTAAAAGGAGGTTGAAGTGCATATTTAATAATTTGGCCAATAAAGGGATTGGGCAAGCACCATCTACAACAATTTAGCATAAAGTGGTATAATAAGTTACGTTGTTATACAATGCATTTAAGAGCCCTTGCACATTAGTAGTGTAAGAAGATTAAATATTTTGTTATTTTTTTAATTATATGATGGTTGTGGGTGCTTTGAAGGGCCCACATTATTTTGGAAGTGTTTGTGTTTAGTTTTTCCATGGTAAAACTACAATATGTAGGTTAGATGGAGTCATTTTTGTGCATGGTATTCTTGATAGGCATCTATAGTCAATTTTATCCTTTAATAATCCTATAGATTTAGGATTTATCAAACACATTCTAGGTTGCAAGCTAGTCATCACTTAAATGAAACAATTCAAGATGAATTCTTTTTGAATTAAGCTTATTACATTCAAGAGGTTGATTGCTTCTATGGTTGCTTAAGATGTTCGTCTTGATTAGTTTGATAGTATGTATGTGCCTATTGCATGTAAAGAAAAAGAAATGACATAAATCTTCAATTTGGGAGGGGATGTGTGTGCGCATGCTTTTATATTACTTGATCTCTTGGATTAAGTGGGGAGAGCTAGAAAATGAAATTTATCTTTTACAAATGTTCTACAATAAAGTGTTCCAATTATTTGGTGGATTACACATGCACCACCATATATGGTAGCTTGAAATTAGATGCAACTATGCCCCATCTTTACATTGTTCAAGGTGTCAATGTGAAATCTACCATCAAGATTTATTTCTTCTTGGCTAAACTATTATTTAGCAAGGGTTGTGAATTTGAAAGCTTAATGGGTATTAAAGTTTATTTTATTTTATTTTCTTCTTGTCCAAACTATTATTGTATGAGCAATGTGTATGCGACATATGCTTTATTTAGTATTATGATAATTGCATTCACTATTCTTTATAGATAGGCATGCCTAACTTAAAAAAAAATATTTTAGAAATTTTTTTCTTTATTTATTTTCTATATATTTATATATAAATTTAAAGATTATTGTTTTTTATTTATTAGTAAAAATAAATATATCTACCACACACACACACATATATATATATATTAAATTTAATATTTTTCAGTTACAATATAAGTAGAAATAATTCAACCTAATTAATTTTAAATTCTAAAATACAGCCTAAAAATTTAAAAGCAGTCAACATACTATGACATACTGTACGAACAAAAAATAAAATTATTAGTTGAAACATATTGAAATTCCACTCAATCTTTAACGTCATGTGTTGCAATTAGGATTGGTCGAATGACATTGATATCACAACATATTGCAACGATATCAGCCCATTGCTTCAGAAAAAATAAAAGACAAAGTACAACAAAAGTGGGGCCAATGCAATGTCTGATGGTTCATCATGGTTTAAGCAGCTTCATTAGCAAGTCCTCAACATCCTTGGCATTAGACCATCCGTGAACTTTAGCCTTCACCATACTCGGATTCTTTTCAATTAGCTTCCACAGAGGATACCTAAAAACAATCAAACAAATTCACTGAAATTTTAGTACTCTTTAAAATGGGTATGGAAGCACCAATAAAATCAATTAATGATCTTAAATTTAGTGAAATTTCAGTAATCTTAAAATGGTATCCAAGAACAATCAACTCCATAAAATGATGTTAAATTAAATGAAATTTCAGTAATTTTGTAATGAAAATCTGACAACAATAAAATGAAACAAATGGTCTTTTAAACATATTGAATACATTGAACAGAAGATAATGCAGCGGTTAAGTTTCTCACTCTTTTCTTGGCAAAACATCATCTCTTTCTGTTAATTTCAAGGTGGGGCAGAAATCCCCACTGCCATCTCCCAGGTAAATAAAACGCTTGTTGAATCCATCTTCTATGGACTTTCGCATCTCATCTATGACTGCTCCCTGCAATACGTAACAGAGCAATTAACAAACCTAGAAAAATTCTGCTACAGCACTGGCCAAAAAGTAAATGTATGAGAAAAATTATGACCTTGCACATATTGGGAGGGCAGAGATTGCAGCTATGAGGAGCAACTGTAAAAGGGTGGTACGGGCAAATCCTTAATCTCCCACTCTCCTCAACAAATGCAGGGTTTGTCTTAATCTCTGTAAAATACTGAAGCAGGTCATGGGTCTCAAGGACGGTCTTTATGAAGAAGAGATTAGCATCACTCACAATCCGAAGATCACACCTGCTTAAAACCCAAGAAAAAATTACAGCCATTATAACAAGCTCTGCAAGGCTCAACCAACAGAAGAAGACTTAGTTACTAGGACAAATGATATAAAACCCCATTGCAAATAAATGAAAAGAACTAGCTCAACCACCTGAGAAGGATTGCACCTAAAAAGGAAAGTCCGTGACCTACTTTAAAACCCCCAAAACACATCTCAACCAAAACAAAGGAAGTTTTTTAGGGCTACTCCATTAAATCGACTCAATCTGAAACTCACCCCACAGAGAAGGCAAATTTTATGGCTCTGATGGCCTCTGGGTACAGAGGAATGGTCCTCAAACTTGCTTCAATGTCACTTATGGTCTTCCCCTGTTCATGTAGCTCACCCATCATTTTATCCTGCACCCACAAAATAATCCAACTCTTAACAACTACAGATATTCAAAAACAAAATTGCTACAACATTGCAAGGGTTAGCACACATTGTTCTGGACAATTTTTTCCTCAACTTTTCGGATCAAATCCATGACCCATCATCAAAAAGTAGAAAGCAAAATCAATATCAGAAGCAATGCATGGTGGATCATGAAATTTGAATTCCAAACATTTACTGAAAAACTCACACAATCAAAACCCAAAAAACCAATACAAACAGCATAGACTGTACAAATCACATGTCTGCAATTATAAGGGTTACTTACCATGACTGTATTCCATGGAAGAGTGGGAAGCAAAGACTCAAAGAGTTCAGTGGCTCCAAGCTGTTTCATAACCCATGGATCACTGTCACAATCTATTATGGTGAGATCGAAATCAAAAACCACTACTGTGTCGATGCTCAACAACTCAGAGGCCATTGAAGAAAGTGGAATGCGCATGGCATCCAGTGGCTTTAAAAAGGGGCAATATGTGGTAGGACTCTTCCAGACACATGCTGAAAACTGTTCTTTCAGATGCCTGGTATTTTGATGTAAAGTTCCTGATCTGCTCCCTGTTTTCAATTGCTTTCCAGAAGATCTCGGCCGTTTTGAAAGAGGAGGCAGGGCAATGCGTTGACATAGGGTTGGAGAGGGAGAATATGCCATTGAATACAGTAGAATGCGCTCGGCATCCAGTAGCTTGAAAAACGGGCAATATGCTGGAAAATATTCTTTCAAATGCCCGGAATTTTTATGGAAAGTTCCTGATCTGCTCCCTGTTCTTAATTTCTTTCGAGAAACTCCCAACGGCTTTCAAACTAGAGGATGAGAAGTTTCCTCATAACTTATAGAGACGTAAATAAAGGGGTTTATAATTTTTTTTTAAGATCAAATTAATTGTAGAAGTTTATTGGTATTAATAGTGTATTATTATTGGATTAATTGTATAAATTTTGGTCAGGTATAGGAAATACTTTCAAAATATCAATCGGTGTGTATTTAACAAATTTGTTAATATCTACAAGTAAAAAATATATTTGACGAAGATTACAATTTTTTTTTTTAATCAAAATTCGATGTATAGTTTAGACTCTTGTGAATGTACCAAGATAGCTATAAAGAATAGTGGTAACTATTATTGATGACATTTGTTAGTATTGATTTTTAATTTTAGTTTCCCTAATAAAATTATGAGAGGGAGCTTTGATGTACTTAGTTAGCTATAAAGATTACTAGTAACTATTATTAATATTAATATTAATATTTTAGTTCCCCTCATAACATTAGGAGAGGGAGCTTTTAACAAATTCTTCAATGTTTTACTTTCAGTAAATTAAATTTATATTATTTAATATAATTTATCAATTTTTTAAAATTTAAACCTAATAATAAATTTTACATAAAAATAAATTATCATAAACTTAATTGGTAGATAACTTTAAGTCATAATTATAATTTTTCTAAATACATTTTTTAAAGTTTAATCTAAAGCTAAAACACAAAACATTTAATATATTTAAGATGTTTTAAAATACTAATAAATTTAATTGAATATTGATATATTAATTCAATTTAAGTATATATATATATATATATATATATACAATGGGTAGTAATCAAAATTTTTATTAATTAATAATTTTTAAAAGTACATCTCTGTTCGTGCAGGTACTGGTTCCGCTCTAGCCTGGGACTTACTAAAGTCCTGAACATTAATTTACATACCCCACTTCGAACATGTAGGTTAGAGATTACATGAGGACAAGATGTCCTCATGTACAAAAGTTAATTTCACATATTTGTCCTATATAAGATAATAATCAAGATGTCCTCATGTACAAAAGTTAATTTCACATATTTGTCCTATATAAGATAATAATCTAGCCATTTATTAATTTTATGGCTAGGTGTTACAATAGTTTGATCTAACATAATGTTACATTTTAACTATTACCCTTTTAGAGCATCTTTATCTCTTTGCTTGCTTCCCTGTTTTTGTCCAATCATCTCTCTAATAAGCAAAGCAATAAGTTAAAACTAGCAGAGACGATTAGAAATAATTATCATATTAGAGCCACTATAGGGAAGACCATCCAGACTAATTCTTCCTATCTCCTTAGTCAAATTTAACATAAGAGATTTTCCTCATAGTGAACCAAGGCAAACTTTTGATAAGAAACAGAGCAACAAATTTTATTGTCATATAAATAAAGTCAGACCTTATCTCTTGAACCAACAATATAAAATTCTGCTAAAAGTTAGCTTAATCCAATCGTGTGCAAATAAGAGTGCATTTCCTGCAATCCACAAGTAGACATTGTCTTCGGGGTCTAAATAGACCCTTTTCTCAAAACCACAAATTGTTAAGTAACTGTTCAATTCATAAGAGGTTAGAGCCTTAATTCTGAGAAAGATTATGCTTAATAAAATTAAAATATAAATTTAAAATATAAAAAGGAAGTTGATAATATGTGTAGTGTTCCCTCAGCTTATACTAGTTACCAAATCAAATTACCTATATATATACCAACCTGTACAAGTTCAGTTGCTATCACAAGTCATGAGAAAGTAAAAATTCTGATGTCTTTTTCTATTGAAAAGCCCTCCTGACCATTTACTATAAATATTCAATCAATGGTGAAAGCTACCTTATAATTCCATTCTTGCTCGGTCTAGCATCCAAATAGAGATCCATACAAAGAGATCTAATTCTGTCGAAATAGCCATGAGCCTCAAGGCGGAAAATGAAATATCAATGAGAGAGCAATTATTTCTAAAATTCTATGAGGAGGTACCTATATCCACAATACTGTGGAGTTGGACTAGGAAGACAATAGATATCAAACTTTCCAATACTCATAGATCCACTGGTTTGAACATAGTACTCCGATTTTGTAGAGTATCATCTTGTTCATATTATCCTTGAAATGAATGACTCCCAATAGCATAAAATATACAGGATTCAATATATATATATATAT